>JAREIS010000485.1:177500-205271 GCA_030060385.1 Muscicapa striata striata | reverse complement strand
CTGAGGGCCCTGAGGGAGCGGGCGCCGCCATTATCGCCCGTGTGCCACCCACAGCTAAAATCCCCAGGGAAGTGTCAGAAGGAGGCGAGAAAATCCCCGCCACGACAGCTTCGAGCTGAGAGGAGGAGGGGAGCAAGGCGTGCTTTGCAAAGGTCTTGGAAAGATTGGCGTTTGCTGGATTATTAATGGAATATTCACGTTATCGCTGCGTGACACGGGGAAGTCTCTGTTTAATCTGACTCAGCCTCCTTCACCACAAAAATATTTCAAAAGCAACTCTGCTTTGCCTCCTACAGAGCCACTGGACAACAGGTCCTGAAAATGATGTTAATGGAGGTTGGATATTTCCAATAAATTCCCATAAAACGAGGCCTGAGACACAGGGAATGGATGGAGGCAGAGGGGTCTGAGGGAGGGACAGAGGGACATGAAGGGTTAATTTTGTTTTTATCCAAGGGTAGTAATGCTTCTAAAGGTGGATGATTTTTAAATTTGGGGGAAAAAATGTGGGAGAGAGGAGTCTCTCCTGCATCCCTCAGCACCAGATTTTCCCTTGCAAAGCACTAAAAAAATAGGAACAAGTGAAAAAAAAAAAAATCAGTAGGAGCTGAACTCCCTCATGGAAAAAAAAAATATAGCCCATAACTGCAATATTGCCAAACTCCAACAAACATATCAGTGAGTCTGCTTAGGTCATGGGATTATTTTTACCTTTAACATTAACCTCTCTAAATGTGCTCTCTGCTGCATAAGGAAACTTCCTTCTTCCCTAATAATAAAAAGATTTGGCAGTGTGGCTTGGGAAAAAAAAGTCTGCAGATTTGGGATTAAAATTCTCTTGAATGAGCCTTGGATAATGAAAGAAAAAATAATAAAAAATATTATTTCCACTCTGTTCAGGGAAAATTTGTGCTATTTGTATTAACAAACTGCACAGCATAAAAGAAACAATCATAATTACACTAATTATCTCCTTTTAGCAAAGACAATGTTATAATTGTGGAGGCAAAAAGGAAGGCACAGAGCACTGAAATGTTCAATCAAGGAGACAAAAACCATCAAATGTTGTGTTTTGTGACAGTGCTTGGACCTGGCTGCAGAACAAGCTGCTGTTTACACATGCAAGGCTTTGATAAATTATTAAGGGAAGCTTCTCAAATTCCAGAGTAGAATAAGCCTGACCTCATACAGTCACTTCTGTGGTTACAAATGGATAAATACAGAGTCAGCCAGGACATCTCACATGTTGTCCCAAATAACATGTTGTTATTTTTATGGAAATATTCACGGGAGAAAATAGAAAATAAACATATTTTTAATGGAAATATTCACAGGAGAAAATAGAAAATATATATATTTAATGGAAATATTCTCAGGAGAAAATAGAAAATATATATATTTTATGGAAATATTCTCAGGAGAAAATAGAAAATATACATATTTTTTAACACTGTCAAACTGAATGGATAAAGGCTGAATCCCTCCTTTTTTTTTTTTTTTTTTTTTTTTTGGATCACTCTCTCCTTTTACAGCTCTGAAAGGAGCTTTGTACCTTACTAGCCTTTTAATCCCTCAATGAAATTTGCATTAAATTATTAAATTCACCAACCAGCTTGAAAGTTGCATAGAGAAGACTGAGAAAATAATAACTCAATTCTATATGCTTTACATCCCTAGGGAACAGAAGAATCTGTGCTGAGGTGCTGAAGAAATAAACTTACCCACAGCAAAACTTTCAGCAGCCACCTGTAGGGTGAAAAAAAAAAAAAAAAAGTTCTTTATTGCAATTACAACAGGAACACTGGAGGCTTCCTGGAACTAAAGTCCTGTTGGGGTGAGATAACAGATGTTCCTGCAGCTGAGCAGAAACCACCCAAAACTGCCCTGCTGAACATCTAAAATGATTATTCCTTAATTGCTGTCCCCTCAAAAATTTTGAGAATTTTTAAGCAGGAGAATATCCTCACTGTGAGGCAAAAAAAAAAAAAAAAAAAAAAAAAAAAAAAAAAAAAAAAAAAAAAATTTGAAGCTGCTGCTTGCTTGCCAGGATGGGACATAAATATTTCAAATAAAGGTGGAACCTCTCCCTAAGTCACTTTTCTATGCAGAGGTTCAGGTTTTCTGTGGAGATCTCTCTCTGGGAAGCAAAAAATTTGGTGGTGAGGGTTTGAATAAATTGTAATCCAGGATAAATTTGTACCATCCTTCACCACCCAGACATTCAGGTAAGGATTTGTATTTCTCTCAGTAAAAATAACAGGCACTGAAAAGCACAATTTAAATATAAAATATAGAAAAATGCACATTGGGTATGGTCTGGTTATTTTCTTTTCAACATACTGTGGGGAAAAAAAACACTTTGGGGGAAAAAAAGGTTTGAGCCAAATACCAAGGGGTTTTCTAAGTTTCTGTAGTAATTCATTCAATTTTCCCTTGAGTGGAGATGGGCAGGGATGAGGGCTGAGTTTGGGGGATGTTTTTGTCCTTAAAAAAATAATAAAAAAGAAACATTTAAATTAAGACACTGGAAGAAAAAGCTTAAATAAAGACTTATCCTTTAAAAGTTGTTTTATTTTGAACAAAAGCGTATTTTAAAAGGTTTTAAAAGGTTTAATGCCATTTCCATGGACAAGGCCTTGAACAAACCCCATGAAAGAAACATTCCCAGGTTAATTAATTATTTAAGCAATTAGCACAAATCCTGCCATAACAAACACTTGTTTATTTAGGGCTTCCCTGCCCTATATGAACACACAATGCTTTGACAAATGCCACCCTCATGCAACACAGCTTTACCCAAGAGTAGTGTTCATTATTTAATTTAAGTATTAAGTTATTAAACGGATAGAAAGTTTACAGCTCAATATCCTATTCATTCTGAAATGTAGGGACCACAGAATCCACTCTTTAACTCATTAATTGTTCACCAAAGCACTTTCCCCCCTCAGGGCACAGATTTTCCCCCAAACAACCCAAACTCTGTAAAAAATTGGGTTATTTGCCATGGTTTTGTTGTCTCCTCAGGGCTGGAAAGGGTAAAGAGGATTGTGGAATCAGAGAGGAGAGAAATGGGATCTCCAAACACAAGTTGAACAAAGGTGAGTGAAGGTGGAGGGAAGCAGAGGTGCAAAGGGTGGGGGGTGCCCAGGGGACCGTGCAGGACCCGTCCCTGGTGGCACCAGGGCTGTGTGACCCCAGGGACAGGGACAGGAATGGTGGGTCCATCCCAAACCGTGTGTTGGAAGCACATCCACAAACCAGAACTGAATGGATCCAAAGCAGGGAGGGATGGAATTCCCAGCTGGGAATCCTCACACCGAGCTGCAGTCACACCTGAGCTCACTCTGGAACCTCTTCCATGTCACCTTTATGGTCACAGCCCAGGGACAGCAATGTTGTGTCCATCCCAAACCATGTGTTGGAAGCACATCCACAAACCAGAATGGACCCAAAGCAATGAGGGATGGAATTCCCAAAGCAATGAGGGATGGAATTCCCAAAGCAATGAGGGATGGAATTCCCAGCTGGGAATCCTCACACCTCACACACACCTGAGCTCACTTTGGAACCTCCTCTGTGACCCCTTTACAGTCACAGCCCAGGGACAGGAATGTTGTGTCCATCCCAATCCCAGGGTGGTGTTGGAAGCACATCCACAAACCAGAATGGATCCAAAGCAGGAGGAATGGAATTCCCAGCTGGGCATCCTCAAACCTCACACACACCTCAGACACACCTGAGCTCTGAGCTCACTCTGAAACCTCTTCCATGCCACCTTTATGGTCACAGCCCTGGGACAGGAGTGTTGTGTCCATCCCAATCCCAGGGTGGTGTTGGAAGCACATCCACAAACCAGAATGGATCCAAAGCAATGAGGGATGGAATTCCCAGCTGGGGATCCTCACACCTCAGACACACCTGAGCTCTGAGCTCACTCTGGAACCTCTGAGCTCTCTCTGGAACCTCTTCCATGGCCTCTTTATGGTCACAGCCCAGGGACAGGAATGTTGTGTCCATCCCAAACCATGTGTTGGAAGCACATCCAAAAACCAGAATGGATCCAAATCAACGAGGGATGGAATTCCCAGCTGGGAATCCTCACACCGAGCTGCAGTCACACCTGAGCTCACTCTGGAACCTCCTCTGCGGCCCCTTCACAGCCACAGCACAACCTCCAGAAAGAGGTGTGTGCCAGGCACTGAGACACTTTGCAAAGCTCAAATCCATTTTTCCCCCCCAGCTGTGCTACCCCCCCCCAGCCCCACCCCATCTCTCCCATCGCGATCCCTGGGGCGAGGCTGGAGTCACTGGCAGTGCAGCAGCTCCTCCCAGCGGATGGGCTGTGAGAACACCTCCCTCTCCAGCCACAGCTCGTACGAGTAGTGGAAGTCGTGGGGCAGCTCCAGGCGCTGGCCCAGCACGCTCTGCAGGCAGTTGTCCACCGGGGCGAACTCGGAGCGCTGCTCCTGCTCGTACCTGCGGCTGTTGAAGGCCTCGATGTTGGCTCTCAGCGTGCATTCCTCAGCCTGGAAATCCCAGGGCCTGGCGTCGATATCTGCGGGGCAACAGTGTTAGAAATGATGTTGTTGGCTCTTTGCAAGTATTGAGATAAATGCTACATGTATAATGTTAAAATAGCATTTCTATATGGATATAGTCTTTGTTAACAGTAAAAGTTAGACATGAGTTTTTTAGAGATAGTATGCTTAAACTACCTGCCTAGTCAAGATAACAGGCTGTGAACAGGTGATGGGGACCCTACAGCTGACACAACAATTACCAACACTCAACAGCTAAGACAACCACCCAAATTAAAAAAGATAAAAAAATAAATAAAACCACAAGCCAAGAAACACACATGCTCTAAAAAGGCAGACCCAAAGAGTGGCCATGCTAAAGAGTTCCCAGAAACAGCTGACTGTGCACGAAGGTCTATGAATATGTAACAAATGGATGGATTGTAAAACATATTTAAAGGGGTGTTCCTAAAGCAGGGTGTGCTCCTGGCAGCATGCCAAGCACCTGGCTGTTTTAACCCTTTGCTTTATGTTCTGTCTCCTATTGTCTTATTATTAAACCTTTTAATTCTCTCAAGACAGTGAGCTGTGTTTTTCACAAGAGGAACAACACAAGGTGGGAAACATCACTCTGACATGCTCCTCACACGCTGAAGTTCATTAATTAACCAAGTGTGATAATTGATAAAAGATTTGTGTTAATCATAAAAGTATTGGGGTTTGTATAAACCAGAATACTGTTATAAATGAGAAACAAAGTCTCGATATTTAGCAAAATTTGGATTGGTTTATTTTATACAGACAGAGCAAGCAGCGCTGGGGAGAACGTGAGGGGTCACTGCCCACTCCATGCTCCATCCAACTTGGTTTGCAGCTCCCTTTTTATAGTCTGGTTTTCCTTGTAGTAACCAATAATTGTTATTGTTTTGTTGTAGTAATTCTGCAAGGTGAGCAGTGGTGGCCAAAGAAACTTCCAAACTCCCGTGGGACAGCTCTTGGGACAATTGGTCATGGAACCATCTGCTCTTGGTGGATAAAATCCAGGAGAAGTGGGAAGCCTGATCTTTAGTAGACAGTTTGGGATTGATCACACAAAGGCAGGAAAACTGATTCTGCAAAAAAACCTTTCAGACTGTGGGAAACCTCTTTTTTTTGTCTTGTACAAACTGGTATACAATATTCAATATACAAAATTCCTAACAGGGGGATTTAAACAGAATGGTTTAATCATATATTTCCCTTTATCTAGGTCCATGTTCTTTTCTTATTTTAAGTATTCTGGTTTATACAAACTCCAAAACTTCTATGATTAACACGAATCATTTATCAATTATCACAATACTTGGGTCTGAAATGAAGCATGACACTAAAGAAAGGAAAATATGTGATTAAATCATTTTGGTTTAAATTCTCCCATTATGAATATTATGTTTCTAAATAAGTTGTATCTACTGACAGCTTGCAAAACAAGGTTTTCACACAGCCCAACAGATTCTGCCTCCCCAGTGCTGCTTGCTCTGTCTATATAAAATAAAGCAATCTAAATTTTGCTGAATACTGAGACTTTTGTTCCTCATTTATAACACAAATCACTCCTAATTATTGAGAGGAATGTCGGATTTGTCTTTACAAACAAGCTATGGATCTGCTGGTAGATAAGGTTAGCACTGAGAGATAAAAGAAACAATGACATTATTATTATTCCTACCCAAATCCCATTATGTGTGCATTTGAATTTAAGATATCCCATAAAAATGTAATTATTCCTGCTTTAAGGACTTTCTAGAATTACCCATATATTACTTTTTTCACACAGACCCCACCACTTTTACTGAAAATTTCCACTGACTGCTGAAGCAGGGATCAAGATTAAAAACATTTAAAACCTCCTGAGCTTATTATGAGCTCCTAACCCAATTTTTTTTTTAAATATGGGCAAATGCAACTAAGAATGATATTGAAAAGCTGCAATGACCATGACATTGTGTCATATTAGCTAAAGAGGTAATATGAAAAAATCCCAGTATTTTCAAAGCTCTAAATCTGACAGTGCCATAAAAGTTTGGAAAAAATCCCCAATTTTAGAGGTCTTAGGGCAAACCAAGTAAAGCTGGTTGTGCTTTGGTTTAGTTTGATTTTATTTGGTTAATGTATTAATAAGTTTTATAGTTTAGATTTGTTAATTTTAATATACTTATTTTTTGTTGTGAGATAGATTTAAGAGTGAAAGTAAGGCAGGCTTAAAACTTAAAAGGGTGTAAAGAGGAAAAAAATCCTTATAAACAACACAAAGGAAATTATAAATTGAGAATAAAAACTTTAGACTACCCCTCCCCCCCTTCCACACTTTCTTAACAACATACAGAAACACTTCAGTTAATTACTAACTTAAATAATATTTTTTAGTTTGTATCTTTTTTTTGTTTGGCTATAGGGTTTTTTCTACAAGAAGAAAAAAAAAGCAATTCTTTTGTGGCTTTACTTTTCACTAATTCCTCTGGGTTGATGTGGCCAGAAATGTGTATTCCATCCCATGGAGCATCCCTGATCTCCTGGCACACATGATCTGCTCATGGGCCAGCTTTAAACCAGCTGGGCAATCATCTTTATCTTTCCACAGCCCATCCTCCCTCCAGGAGAGATCTCCTGTTCATGGCCAGTGAGTCCCAGGGCATGGCTGATAAAATTCCATCATCCCATGGGAGATGCTCCAGCCAGGGCAGGAGCCAAGCCTTTCCTACCCAGAGAAAAACTGACATTTGGAACAGCAGAGCAGCCTTTGCCACTGGATCCCAGAGGAAAACCAGACCCTGCCACATCATCCCTGCACCTTCAGAGGGAACTGCACCTTCTCCAGGAGCACTGCTCCAGCTGAGCCACATCTGCCCCTGCAGGAGGATGCAGCCACCATGGAATGGGACTGTGCCAACACCCTGACTGACTGACGGGTGTCAGCTTGGATTCTGACTCTGGCAGGGTTTGGGATTGTTCTTTGTAATCCTGCATTGCTATTTTAATTTTCCTGGTGAAGAACTGTTCTTCCTAATTCCCATCTCTTTGCCTGAGAGCCCCTTAATTTCAAATTGATAATAATTAGGAGGGAGGGGGTTTCCATTCTGCATTTCAAAGAGAAGCTCTCTGCCTGTACTGGCACACACCTGTCCTTCCCAGCAGGCCCCAGGGCTGGGCTGGGCAGTTCTCACCATTGCCATAGGCCCAGTCGTCGTTCATGCGGTGCCGCACCTTCTGGTAAATGGCTGACATGGTCTTCATGTTGCTCTTCCTCCACTGCCTCCCCAGGTACTTGGTCTGGATCTTCAGCAGCTTGAGCACATAGAGCTGCAGCATGGCCTGCTTCACCTTCAGGGCACGCTTCAGGATGGGGGCTGATTTAAACACCACCAGCATCTGCCAGGAAAGCAGCAGTGAGTGATGCAGAGTGCTCAGGGCAGCCACAGCAATGCTGCCTGTGCTGCAGTGAGTAATGCAGAGTGCCCAGGGCAGCCACAGCAACGCTGCCTGTGCTGCAGTGAGTAATGCAGAGTGCCCAGGGCAGCCACAGCAACGCTGCCTGTGCAGCAGTGAGTGATGCAGAGTGCTCAGGGCAGCCACAGCAACGCTGCCTGTGCTGCAGTGAGTGATGCAGAGTGCCCAGGGCAGCCACAGCAACGCTGCCTGTGCTGCAGTGAGTAATGCAGAGTGCAGCAACCCTGTGCTGCAGGGCAGCCAGGGCAGCAACGCTGCCTGTGCTGCAGTGAGTGATGCAGAGTGCCCAGGGCAGCCACAGCAACGCTGCCTGTGCTGCAGTGAGTGATGCAGAGTGCCCAGGGCAGCCACAGCAACGCTGCCTGTGCTGCAGTGAGTGATGCAGAGTGCTGGGCAGCCAGTGCCTGTGCTGCAGGGCAGCCACAGCAACGCTGCCTGTGCTGCAGTGAGTAATGCAGAGTGCCCAGGGCAGCCACAGCAACGCTGCCTGTGCTGCAGTGAGTGATGCAGAGTGCCCAGGGCAGCCACAGCAACGCTGCCTGTGCTGCAGTGAGTGATGCAGAGTGCCCAGGGCAGCCACAGCAACGCTGCCTGTGCTGCAGTGAGTGATGCAGAGTGCTCAGGGCAGCCACAGCAACGCTGCCTGTGCTGCAGTGAGTGATGCAGAGTGCCCAGGGCAGCCACAGCAACGCTGCCTGTGCTGCAGTGAGTAATGCAGAGTGCCCAGGGCAGCCACAGCAATGCTGCCTGTGCTGCAGTGAGTGATGCAGAGTGCCCAGGGCAGCCACAGCAACGCTGCCTGTGCTGCAGTGAGTGATGCAGAGTGCTCAGGGCAGCCACAGCAATGCTGCCTGTGCTGCAGTGAGTAATGCAGAGTGCCCAGGGCAGCCACAGCAATGCTGCCTGTGCTGCTTTTGGGCCTCCTAACTCTGCAAAATGAACGTGTCCAGCAACTTCTTTGTTTTTGAAGGTATTTGTTATGTCACAGACATTTTGCAAAGCCAGAGATCATCACAGCTTAGGTAAGGAGAAGAGAAAAATCTCCTAAGATCTGCAGAGTTCCTCTTGCATTTGCAAATGAAGAGTATCAAATTCAACACTTTCTTATAACATGTATTTCACCTTGATTTTGGTACTTTTCTGTGGGGGAAAAAAAATAGATCTTAATCTGAACCTTGTCTACTTTTCCACTAGCAACTTAAATGTGTGTGCCACAAAGGGCCAGAGGGGAGAACAGGAGTGTTCAACATGAGAGGAATGTCAAATTTGTCAACAAACGAGCTGTGGATCTGCTGGTAGATAAGGTTAGCACTGAGAGAGAGAAAAGAAACAATGGGATGGATTCCACTGATTGATGAATGGGACAAGAAATTTGCCTTTACAAACAAACTGTAGGTTTGCTGATAAATGAAATTGGATATTGGAAGATGAAAGAAGCAACAGGGGAAAACTTATAAATCTTATGAATTATATAAGAATTAAAAATTAAAAGGGAGGGTTATACATTCCAGGGGAATCTCAGGTATCAGGTGTTTGGGAAGTCTGTGCCTCTCAAGTACCTCAGCCCATGGGGAAAGAGAGAGGGAAATTGGGATAAAAAGGAGGCTGAGTCCTCCAAAAATCTGAGAGATCCCAGGGGAATGTCCCATGGCCTCTGCCTTTATTCCAATAAAGCAAAAGGGACTCCTCTGCCTCCTTTTTGGACATAAACCTCTGGTGTTTGTGGATTAATTTTCTCTACAAACACAACCAACACTCTCTGCATGGGGCTTGAGGGTCACAGCAATGTTATTTGCAGGAGAAAAAGTATTTCAGCATTTAAGGCTCAATGTGTGAAAGAGAAAAGGGAAGCTCCTGCACTTGCACAAGAAACCCTGAGCACAAGGCTGGGCTGAAGCTGCTGTGTGGAGCCAGGGATGTGCTCCAGGTGAAATTCTGGAGGGTCCCAGGGGAGGGGACACCCCCTTACCATTGTCCTCGAGTGTTTCCACTTGGTCAGCTTGTTGAGGATCCTCAGCAGGTTAATGCAGGAGAACAAATTCCTCCAGCAGAACTGGTTGTTGTCTCCAGCTTCCTGCAAGGAGAGAAGTGCAACCCTGACCACAGTGTTCATCAGAGGAGAAATCTTTACTTTTATTGTCTTTTATTTGTGAGGGAGGATAAGCAGCAGAGCTGCCTCCTCACTTGGGTTACCATCAGCAAATTCTGGGGAAAACCATTCTGAAACACTCAAATAACCATTCTGAAAAACTCCAATTTTAATCTGCTTTTAGAGTAAGAGCTAGTAATGGGATAAATCACATTATTCCATCATGGGAGATATATTTTATGGTAAATTTGTATTCCTTGTTTACAGTCAGAGAGCAAACTGCAGCCTGGTGATCACCACTGCTTTTGGTAACTATATTAATTAATTCATGCTTAGAGCACACATTACAGACCAGTAAAAGGAAATCTCAAATCCACAGGGGATGACAAATACCAACGTTTGTATCAAGGGGACCAGACTTTTTCTGTAACAAAAAATCCCCTCCAGCCTAAGTGCTGCTGAGACATTGTTTGAAATATTAGGGAACTGTAAACACCCTCAGCTCCAGCTTGTGGAAACATTGCCCAGTAATTCCACCACTGCAGTAACTTGTTCCCTGTTTGAACAACTCTAAGCACAGGAGAAATGTCCCACAAAAATCCTGTTTGGGGATCAGTGCACAACAAGGGCTGCTGAATTTCTAAACCACTCACAGCCAGCTGCAGCCTCCTTAACTCGGGGCAAAAACTCCAACTCAGCCCATTCCAGGATCTGGGCACCCTCAGGAGGAGTCTGGGGGAGTCCCTCCTGTCAGAGTGTCAAATCCCACTTGGAAAGCAGATTTATAAAAGAAAATCCCACCAGCACAACCTTTGCTTGCAAAGGCCATCCATGCCAGAATCAAGGAATCACTGAGGTGGGAAAAGCCCTCCAAGGTCACCCAGCCCAAGCTGTGCCTGATTCCCACCTTGTCCCCAGCCCAGAGCCCTGAGTGTCCTTGGACACCCCCAGGGATGGGGACTCTAAACCTCCCTGAACAGCCCCTTCCAGTGCCCAAGAGGCACCCAGAGGTGGGATGTCACCAGGATGTCACCAGGATGTCACTGAGGTGCTCCTGGATGCTGCCTGGTGCTTTGGGGTCCCAATTTGCAGTGTCCCTGCAGTGTCACATCGTGCCCAGGCCTAACCTGCACCCTTAACACCAAGAAATTTTCCCAAAGATCCCAGTGGAATAAGCCAAGATCCATTTCTCAGGCTGATGGATTTATCTGTCACCAGTCAAGGTCTTTCCATCAGATTTATGGAAAGAAGGATCAGGCTAAACAGACTTTAACACCCCTTTTAAAGGGTGGATCAAACTCTTTGCAGACCCCTCTGGAGTGACAGGAGAGGGGAGATGGGGACTGGCCAGGATTTAAAGAGCCTTTCCCACAACAGGGTGGGTGAATCCTCCACTACTCCTGATTTCCTGGATTTTTATAAATCCTGCTTTACACTGGGTGGGGACAGGAGTTACCCCTTGGGAGACAGCAGAGCTGGTTCTCCTTGGGATACCCCAGACACACATCCCTGTGCTCAGCCCACTGAGAGCACAATCATCTCTTACATCCTCTAAGAAATGTGTTAGGCTGGATATTAAAATCACTCATCAGAGTGGTTAAAAAAAAAACAAACAAAACAAAACAAAACAAAAAAAAAACCCAAAAAAAACCTAAAACAACTCATGAAGTGCTGGCTGAAGAAATATAAAAATGTGCAGCACACCTCGAGTACCAGAGTGTGTCTAATTCCTATTAAATCCTGATTTCCATGGGTATCTTCCCAAAGATGAACCCTTGTGGTAAAATTCAAGTTGGTTTCTGCATATTTTCTAATTCAATTGCTCTCCCTTGAGGTAACATCTGTCTGCTGGAGGAAAGTGAAAAGTGCTGTCCTTGAATGTGACTGCTCTCAAACTGTCATGACCCTACTGGGAATATTTTCCCTAAAAACGTTCAGATTTCTCCTACAGCTGACTGTGAGGATTAGCACAGAGCCCTCAGTGATGTGTCACTAGATGTCCCCATGGGCCCAGGATGGGATAGAGTCTGCAGGGCTGGCTGGGGACACCCAGCCTTCAGTTGCCTGTGCACTCAGGGAAAATCTTCCTGATTATTTCAGCTTTCACACACCTAAGGAAAGCAACACCCCTCTCAGATTGCAGCAGCACCATGAGATCATCCCTGCCCAGACTGGGATTGCTCAGGAAACTTTTTAATGATTGAGGGTCTCCATTCCCTGTCATTATTTAATAACTGAGGGTCTCCATTCTCCATCCATTATTTAATGATTGAGGGTCTCCATCCCCTGTCATTATTTAATGATTGAGGGTCTCCATTCCCTGATTCATTATTTAATGATTGAGGGTCTCCATCCCTTGTCATTATTATTGATTGAGGGTCTCCATTCCCTGCTCATTATTATTGATTTAGGGTCTCCATTCCCTATCCATTATTTAATGATTGAGGGTCTCCATTCCCTGTCATTATTTAATGATTTAGGGTCTCCATTCTCCATCCATTATTTCCCAAAACCTTCTCCTGTGCTGAGTCCAACCTCCCCTGCACTTGAATTACTGTAATTATGAACCTGCCAGCATCATTATCTGTGTGTTTGCCCAGCCCATCCATGCTCTGGAATCCCTGAGGCTCCTCTCCACAGGGAATTTGGTTCATTCCTTAAACTGGGATCTCATAAAACAGAATGCTCAGAGCAATTGAAAGCTGGGAGGCAGCAGCCTCTGGGTAAATTATTTTTCAAAGCAAAAGAGTCTTGTCTTGACAGAACAAGAGGAAACAGCCTCAGACTGTGCCAGGGGAGGCTCAGATTGGAAGAATTCCTCATGGAAAGGGATTGGAAGTGCCCAGGGAGGTTTGGAGTTCCTACCCCTGGAGGTGTCCCAGGAATTCCTGGATGTGGCACTCAGGGCTCTGGACAAGGTGGTGTTTGATCAAATATTAGACTTGATATCTTGGATTTTTTTTTTTCCAAACACAATGATCTTAGAATTCTGTGATTCTATTCTGTCAAAGGGAAAACCCTAAGCCAAATTTTTTTATGGGGTGCCAAGCAGTGACTCTTCCCCACTTCCCCCACTGCTCACAGTGACTCAGAATAGTGATGGGAGGAATTTTCAAGCCTGGAGGGGGAAAAAAAATTAAATCTAATTATGGAAAAGTTGGGGGTCACTGAAAAAAAAAAAAAAAAAAAGGCAGAGAATAGAAAACCCAAATCCTTCCTCATGATGGAAGGATTTGTGGAATCCTGGCCACAAAACCCCTTTCTGTGCTGCTTACCAGACTTTCTGCAGTGAGCTCAGGCAGGTCACACACTGTGCAGTGTGGATAATCCAGCACAGAGATGCTGCAGAAAACAGGAAAGAAGAAATTAAGAACCAGCAAACACGAGAGAAATTTTCAAGATGATCTATATGATCATGCCCAGCTATCTGTAACATTTTCCCTGCTCTGTGCCTGGAAACTCAACAAGTGATTTGGGTGTGGAACAATCCCATCTCCAGCATGTGAAGCACAGACAGGATCCAAACAGGATCCCAGCCTCAGCACTGCCTTGATGGCTCCAAAGCTCCATCCTGAGTGCATTAATAAGGACTCTGAGGATTTGGATCCATTAAGACAGGACAGATGAGTTATTCATATGCATAGTTAAAAAGGGGGGAAAAAAAAGTAAACAAAATAGATCTGAGGTTTCAAAGGTTGGCAACAAGAAAATTCATGGTGAGTGAATATTCAGAGTATCAGGTTTTTCAAAGCCTCCAGGCCTATGGAATTTGTAAAAGTAGTTAATTAAATCACCCAAAATTGGAATTTACACCTCCCTGGCTCAGAGCATCCAGCTGCACACCCCACCTCACTCCCAGGTGCATGTCCTGCCTGTGAAACCTCCAGCCCAGAGCAGAGGAGGGAGCTGAGTGCTCCTGGGATATGTTTCCTCCTCCACTTAAAGCACAGGACCAAAAGTGGAAATATTTATAGCAGGAGGATCAACAGATTACTTCTTGTTTTTCCATGTGTGCCTCCTCACACAGACACAACCATACCATGCAGGAGACTGACAGACACAGCCTACACATGCAGCTGAAGAGCAACAAAAAGAGCATCAAAAAGGAAGAAAAAGGATTTTTTTTTTTTTTAGCATCCCAACATCCCTCCAAACAGAGCAATCCTGCCCTGGTGAGCTGTGAAAGATCTTTAATCCATGGTGGTCCAGCCAGTGCCCTGCTCAAAGCAGGGCTGGTGCCTCTCTCAGAGCAGCAGTGAAAGGCAATGACAAGAATGGAACACCTGAGGGGGTCAGGAAAGCTGAATTACTGCTGTAAAATTGGGAAACACCTGGAAAATCCCACTCCATCCACCTGGCCTTGATGAAGCTGTGGCCCAGAGATGCCTGGTGGCACTGGGTGGCCCCCCAGGAATCCACGTGAAGATGAAAACTACTTTATTTTAAAGATGAAGCCTATTTGATTTCAGTTTTATTTCAGCAGCCCAACCAGAGGCTGGAAACCCAAATCATTCTCATCATGCCAAAGGATTTCTGCAGTGGGCAGGACACCCCAAAACCATGTGAAGTCACCTGGGTCCCCCCAGGACATCACAGAGCCCTCCTGCCCCATCCCCCCCAGCAGTGGCTGTACCTGTTTTTGGCAGTGATGTAAGACATGATGTTCTGGTTGAAGAATTTCAGGATCAGGGGGATGCAGTTGGCAAACACCAGGTGTTGGGACACATACTCAAACTGGGGGAGAGAAGGGAAAAGCCAGGTCAGCTGGGAATGGAAACCTCTGGGATGGTTTGGCCCAGACACCTCACAGAGCATTTTCTCCCTGAGGTTTGTGTCATGCACAGCAGCTGGGAAATTCCTTTTGCCATGGAGAGCACAAGTTTCACAGCAGTGCTTTAGGAATAGCTGCACCTCTTTTGGCTTTTTAGAATTTAATCTGTGGCCAGACAGTGTGTGGGGATGAGGGAAGGAATTGTAGCTATTACATGAGAAAATACAATAATTCCTATTGCTCTCACACACTAATCCCAGCTCCCTTAGAAATTCTGACTGAAATAACATCTCTGTTTTCCTGCTTTTAATTCCTCTCTCCCCCAAAGCACTACATGATCTTCAAGGTCCCTTCCAACCTAAATCATTCTACAGTTCACTAATACAACAAATCCCTCCTGTCCTTTAGAGACACAAACTGCAGCAAACCCAGTGCTGTCCATGCAGATCTCCAGCTGGAGAGGGAAGGAACAGTTTGTTCTCCTCCCAGGCTGGTTTGTTCTCCTCCCAGCTGTCAGCATTGGCACACACAGATGGCACAACAGCACAGATGACACAGCACTGGGATGTGCTGCTGAGCAATGGACCCTTCCAAACCCAAACCATTCATGGCTCTGTGATTCCTCCATTTCACACCTGCTGCAGCTCTCATGGTGCTCCCTGAAACCACCTTGGTCACAGAAAGTACAAAACCACCCAGATCAGCCACAAAAAACAAAAAAAAAAGCAGAATCAGGGGAATTAAACCCTGCAGCTCTCTGCAGGCTGCAACAGCCCTCCTGCCTGGGGGGAAGAAAGGAGAGGAGCTGCTTTGAAGTGAGAAAAATTAATGAAGGGATGTGGAGAGGGGAGCAGAACAAATGTAGGATTGTAAGAAAGTGGGAGTTGGTTTCATTTTGCCCAATCCAAGACGTGGATTTCTATTTATCCTCAGTTAAATACCAGCAGGTTTTGTGATGCAGAGGGATTTGTGGTGTGCTGAAAGCTTTAGCAGAAAAAAAATTAGAAAACTTTAATTGTTTGATTTGCAGAATAAGTGAAGAACTGGGCCACAGCTTATATTGGGTTTTTTTAACCAAGGAAAATCCTGGGGTGGGTGCAGTTTGGTTAGTGCCATGCAGATGGAACAAAAATCACACTGGGAACAAAAATCACATTGGGAACAAAAATCACATTGCAACTATGACCCAGATCTCCTGCCTCTGTTGAAACTGGAGCCCCAAGAACCTGATCCTGCCAAACCCAGATGAGGTGACCTCGTGAGGTCCTTCCCAGCACTATTTCTGGGCATTGGGGATGACAGAGCAAAAGAGAGTCTTGCCTCACCCCCTTCCTCTTCCCCTTCTGCCAGGGAGGCTCGTGCTGTCTCCTAAATTTAACCTGAATGGATATTCCAAGAAGTCTAAAAGCTCCTGCCTCAGGAGTAGAAGTGATGTTGTCAAAGCACAACATCACTGAGATACCCCCAAATGTACAAATCCTGGAGATGTGACCACAGCTCCTCATGGAAACCCTTCCTGGAAATCTTTTAGGAGAGGGTTTATCAGGACCTTCCCCTCCCCTAGGCCCACCTGGTAGATGTGGTTCAGCTTGAAGTGCTTGAGGAGCAGCAGCAGCAGGGCTGAGATGCTCTTGACAATGATCTCCTTGTGCCTGTTCACATCAATGCCCAGCTTCATGCTCTGCAGGACGGTGATGCTGGGGTGGAGGGAGAAACAGCACTGGGGGTGTGACAGGACAGGGGCCAAAGGGACTGTGCAGCTCTTGTTCTGTGCCTACAAAACCTTCACTGCCCCCAGGGCTCCCATTTCCACCCATCCCACCTGGTGATGCCAAAAGGGGTTAAAAACCAGGCAGGAAAAGGTGGATTTCCACCAGGAATGCTGGTGGAGCAGCAGGGAGGACACCTCCTGTGTGCTGACACATCTTTAGCATTTGGGTTTTATCATTTCTGTCACTCAGCTTGGAGTGGCTGCACTCAAATCATCATCCCAGCCTCATTTCCTTGGCTTGGACAGCTCTGCCCAAGCAGACACCCCAAACCTGGAGCCCCCCACAGCCATCAGGGCTGGGTGGGAGCTGGGGGGGACTCACGGCATCTCCTCAGGCAGCACATCTGCCAGGATGTTGATGGAGTCAGTCTTGGCCTTGGAGGTGGGAGCAGCAGCCAGGAGGATCTTCAGCAAAGCAATCTGCAGGGGAGGCAGCTGTGAGGGGGTGAGCCAGGAAAGGAAATCCCTTCCTTCTGCTTCTCTTGCCAAAACTGGACAACTCCAAGGCAGCATTTCACCACACCACACAAGCTCTGACACACAGGACAAGTGTGGGGAGCTCCCACAGCTCTGTTTGATCCTTAACCCAAGGCAGCACCTGAGCCTGAGCTGGGGCAGTGTGGGTAAAACAACACAAGCAACACCTGGAGGTTAAATGCACTTTAGTTTCTGTCTCTCCCTACCTGACCCAATCAGCATCTGTGTGGGGTTGGTGTGACAGCAATGTGTGTTCTGTCCCCATCTGTCCCCATGTGGGGCAGTGCCCCTGATCTCCTGGCACACATTATCTGCTCATGGGCCAGCTTTAAACCAGCTGGGGCAATCATCTTTATCTTTGCCACAGCCCATCCTCCCTCCAGGAGAGATCTCCTGTTCATGGCCAGTGAGTCCCAGGGCATGGCTGATAAAATTCCATCATCCCATGGGAGATGCTCCAGCCAGGGCAGGAGCCAAGCCTTTCCTACCCAGAGAAAAACTGACATTTGGAACAGCAGAGCAGCCTTTGCCACTGGATTCCAGAGGAAAACCAGACCCTGCCACATCATCCCTGCACCTTCAGAGGAAACTGCCCCTTCTCCAGGAGCACTGCTCCAGCTGAGCCACATCTGCCCCTGCAGGAGGATGCAGCCACCATGGAATGGGACTGTGCCAACACCCTGACTGACTGACGGGTGTCAGCTTGGATTCTGACTCTGGCAGGGTTTGGGATTGTTCTTTGTAATCCTGCATTTCTATTTTAATTTTCCTAGTAAAGAACTGTTCTTCCTAATTCCCATCTCTTTGCCTGAGAGCCCCTTAATTTCCAAATGGTAATAATTTGGAGGGAGGGGGTTTCCATTCTGCATTTCAAAGAGAAGCTCCTGCCTGTACTGGCACACACCTGTCCTTCACACCACTGAATCCCTCCTCCTGGACTGTGCTTTCCTCCCAGCTCTGCTCAGGATTGCCCCCAAAATCTCACTGCCCAGGTCCTGAGCACACCCCAGCCCTGCTGAGCTCTGCAGCTCCCAGCCTGGCACCATTCCCCACCCCAAAGCTCCTCCTCCCTTTTGGGGCTCACCATGTACTGGGGGAGGTTGTACAGCATTGCTCGGTACAGCACCTCACAAGGGGTTTCTTGGACTTCCTCTTCCCCCTAGGGCAGAGAAGCATTCAAAACAAGGGGAAATGGAGTAAAAATAAGAATGGGTTTGCATGGCACCTTGGAAACCTCCCATCTTCTCTCTGGTGATGGGGTGAAGCAACTTCCTTCTTACCAGAGACATGGGGCACTTCTCCAGCTCCTCCTCATTCTTGATCTGGACATCCGAGATGGAGACGTACTTGTGCTGGCAGAACACGCAGCCAGAGGCAGGGAGGAGGAGGAACAGGGTCAGTGATGCTCACAGCAGGAGCCCAGGGAGCTGTGCAGGTCACAGCAGGGCCAGGAGCCCTCCCCTGCCTGGGACACCTGCCCCTCCCACCTCCTGCCTCTGGTCACCTCCACTGCTCCTCCTGGGAGCTCTCTGGAAGGAATTAGAGGGACAGCCACCTCCAGAAAACAAGGCAGGGCTCAGACAGGGTCAGCTGGCCCCTGGAGGGGTCTCATTCCCCAGGGAGCACTGCAGGAGCAGTGTCCCCCCCTGGGAACAGCACAGTTTGGGAATGTACATCCAAACCCAGCTCTGTGTCACCCACATGGCAGACACTCACCAGCAATGCTGCACCTTGGCCTAAGGCAAAGTAAAAATGCTGCAGAGGCTACTTGAGGACTCAGATTTTCTTTTTTTTCACCTCAATTCCTGCAAGAAGCTCCAAAAGCTTTTCAAGTAACAACCAACTTTTTTTTTTTTCTCCCTGCAGTAACTGTGTTGGAGGGAGGTTGGCCAGGAGGATCCAGGTGGTGGATACCCCATGCCTGGAGGATCCCTGGTGGATCCATGGTGGATACTCCATGCCTGGAGGATCCCTGGTGGATCCATGGTGGATACTCCATGCCTGGAGGATCCCTGGTGGATATCCCATGCCTGGAGGATCCCTGGAGGATCCCTGGTGGATACCCCATGCCTGGAGGATCCCTGGTGGATCCCTGGTGGATATCCCATGCCTGGAGGATCCCTGGAGGATCCATGGTGGATATCCCTTGCCTGGAGGATCCCTGGTGGATCCATGGTGGATACCCCATGCCTGGAGGATCCCTGGTGGATCCCTGGTGCCTGAGGATCCCTGGTGGATCCATGGTGGATATCCCTTGCCTGGATCCCTGGTGGACCATGGTGGATACCATGCCTGGAGGATCCCTGGTGGATATCCCATGCCTGGAGGATCCCTGGAGGATCCCTGGTGGATACCCCATGCCTGGAGGATCCCTGGTGGATCCCTGGTGGATATCCCATGCCTGGAGGATCCCTGGAGGATCCATGGTGGATATCCCTTGCCTGGAGGATCCCTGGTGGATCCATGGTGGATACCCCATGCCTGGAGGATCCCTGGTGGATCCATGGTGGATACCCCATGCCTGGAGGATCCCTGGTGGATCCCTGGTGGATATCCCATGCCTGGAGGATCCCTGGAGGATCCCTGGTGGATCCATGGTGGATACCCCATGCCTGGAGGATCCCTGGAGGATCCCTGGTGGATCCATGGTGGATACTCCATGCCTGGAGGATCCCTGGTGGATCCCTGGTGGATATCCCATGCCTGGAGGATCCCTGGTGGATCCCCTCCATGCCTGGAGGATCCCTGGTGGATCCCTGGTGGATATCCCTCCTGGATGGTGAATCCCTGCCTGGAGGATCCCTGGTGGATCCCTGGTGGATACCCCATGCCTGGAGGATCCCTGGAGGATCCATGGTGGATCCATGGTGGATACCCCATGCCTGGAGGATCCCTGGAGGATCCCTGGTGGATCCATGGTGGATACTCCATGGTGGATACTCCATGGTGGATACTCCATGGTGGATACTCCATGGTGGATACTCCATGCCTGGGTGGGATCTCTCACCTGCTTCAGGGTCTTCACACTCGTGGATGGGCCGTGGGAGCCCTATCAGGGTTTCAGTGTCCCTGGGGAGGAGGAAGGAAGGTCAGCACTGGGAAGAACATCCATGTTCAAACATTTCTGTGTCATAGGAGGTGAAAGGGGGAGCCTGGAGTCTGCTGAGTGCATCCAGCTGGGGCAGGAATTGGAGAAGGTGCTGCTGCCCTCCCACCTCCTCCCTGCCCTGTCTGCACCAGAGAGGAGAGACACTGGGGTGAAGAACTGGGGTGAAATCAGACTGAATCAGAACTGGGGTGAAATCAAATCAAATCAAATCAGAATTGGTGTGAAATCAGATTGAATCAGAATTGGGGTGAAATCAGATTGAATCAGAACTGGGGTGAAATCAAATCAAATCAGAATGGGGTGAAATCAGATTGAATCAGAACTGGGGTGAAATCAGACTGAATCAGAACTGGGGTGAAATCAGATTGAATCAGAACTGGGGTGAAATCAGATTGAATCAGAACTGGGGTGAAATCAGATTTAATCAGAATTGGGGTGAAATCAGATGAAATCAGAATTGGGGTGAAATCAGATGAAATCAGAATTGGGGTGAAATCAGATTGAATCAGAACTAGGGTGAAATCAAATCAAATCAGAATGGGGTGAAATCAGATTGAATCAGAACTGTGGTGAAATCAGATTTAATCAGAATTGGGGTGAAATCAGATGAAATCAGAACTGGTGTGAAATCAGATTGAATCAGAATTGGGGTGAAATCAGATGAAATCAGCTATAGGATAGAGCCAGTCTGAGCCCAGCACTGCACCTAAAAACAAATGTACCCTGCTGGGCCTGTCCCAGGATGACTCTGCACCCACAGCTTGATTTATCCACAAAATTT
Source organism: Muscicapa striata striata (assembly GCA_030060385.1). Classification (NCBI taxonomy): domain Eukaryota; kingdom Metazoa; phylum Chordata; class Aves; order Passeriformes; family Muscicapidae; genus Muscicapa; species Muscicapa striata. Next base: position 184,270 of record JAREIS010000485.1, on the reverse strand, counting down.
GCTGTGGATACCAAACTGTCTCAGCTGCCTTTTGCACCAAACCAGCTCCTGGCTTGGGCCAGCAGTCACTTATTCTGGGCTAGGTCTGATTTTAAACAGAAACAGGTCTCTGGGGACCAGTGGCTGCAGGAACTTGTTTTTCTAGCACTGCCTTCATTGCTGCAGCTCTGGCAAACCCAGCACTGCCTCATCCTGAGCATGTTTGGGAAAAGCTGAGCTTTGTGGACACCTGCCAGTGCTGAAGCCCTGCTGGTGGAGGCTCCAGGGCAGATTTTGGGGATGAAACACTCACTGGCCCAGCGTGAATCCGATGAATTTGTTCCTGCTGGCTTCCAGGAAATGCTCGATGTCTTTCTGTCTGATGGAGCAGCAGAGAGACAAAAACAAGGAGAAGGTTGGGAAACAGCAAAGTACAAGATCACAACTCAGATTGAGTCCTAGAGATCCCAACAGCACAGGAACATAAACCATTTGTGTTTGCTGTGCAACTCCATGGGAAGGTGTGAGTAAACTGAGAGGAGTTTCCTACACCCAGCACCTTTTGTGTGCACCTCCTGTGCTGCAGTCAGTGAGTCAGGGCTCTCTCTGAATTCTTCAAGGAGAAATCAAGGTGCAGGGATTGAATTAAAGCCTTGTTAGATGGATTAAAGTATATTAAGCCACTCACACATAAAGTAGACATTTAAGTAAAAGTAAGTCAGTAGTTTTAAGGTGAGTTCTAATGCTTTTAGTGAGTGAAAAATTTCAAATGCCAGCAGCAGTGAGTGTTCTAGGGAAGGTTACAAGCACACTGATACCCTCAGTAGAGGCTCCAGGCCCACAGCTGCAGACAGTGCTCAGACAGAACAGAGCTACAGTGAGAATATTGCTGACATTTCTTAGATAGAACACAATAGATTGTGTGTGTAGTGTTATATGTAACCTGGTGTGCCAAGAAACCAGAATTCTAACAGGTTAGGGAGTGGTGGTCTGAGCTTGTGGAAAAATCCTATTTAAGAATTTTTATTGGGGAAAATTGTTGCTTTTAGCCATTGTTGCTTTTAGCCATTGTTGCTTTAGCCATTCTGGCTTCCAGCCATTTGCTTATTGCTGCTGCTTTTGCCATTGCTTGCCATTGCTTTTGCTATTGCCTGTTGAGACTGATGTGCTTTGTAATAAGATGTCCTTTGTAATAAATAACCTTTTTAACTATTAGCTGCTTTGCTTATTTAAAATAACCCAACAAAGTAGGAGCCTCTAGAGCTCTGGAGTTGGTGCCAGAGAGCAGCTGGAAGTCCAAAGAACCTCCACACTCCTGTGCTCCATCTCCAAGGAGCATCTGCTGGCTCTGAGATCCATGTGGGAAACCAATTCCTGCTGTGGCTCTGCTAGGAATGCTCAGGACAGACAGAATTCACCCTGACACTGCTCCTATCTCAAAAATATCTCTTTGCTCCCACGTGTTAAAGATACTGGATTCAATCCAGGCTTGGGATAAACAGCAAAAAAAATTGATCAGAGGGAAAAGGGCAGAGGTTTTGACCCTCTTATCCTAACATTCCCTCCTTTCCTGTGTGGGTAACTCTTAGGAAGGAAAGGCAGCAACTCCTTTATCCTTAGGTGGTTTTTTCTGGCACTAAAAAAGGCTTCACCCAGTCACACAAGGTGTCATGAACCAGCTCAGTCAAGGACAATCAGAGTCCTTGATTAGTCAGGGACTTTGGGCTCTGGTTGGGAAAGCTCCCACAGCACCCCAGCACAGCCTGGGGTATCCAAAATTGCCCAGTGAGCTGGACTGGATTGCCCATTTATTGGTTTGGGCTGGGTTTAGCTGAGCTCTTCCCCAGCATTTACACACCAAACGTGACAAGTGGCCAACCCTGACAAAATGACAAGTGGAGTCACTTCAGTTCAACCTGCCAGAGGCCAAAAAAACTTCCCCAAACAAGTGCAGTGAGCTGCAGGCCAGGCAGGGCTGGTGGCACCTGGCTTTACCTGACTTTGGGGGCCCAGGGGAGCCCCTTGGGGAAGGACACCCTGTCCATGGGCGGGCGCTGGGCTGGCAGGGCAGGCAGGAGGGTGTCCCTCTCCAGCAGCTCCAGCTCCCCCTCAATGCCACTGTCCACATCATCATTCTCCTCTTCATCAGCCCCTCCTTCATCACTCTTGAAGGGATCTCTCTCGTTGTAGATATCCAAACTGTCCTGCTTCATCAGGGGCTGCAGCACAAGGGAAGGGAGAGGCAAATTCAAGTTACTTCAAGGATTTTATTTCCCTCTCAGGTGCTGCCACCTGATCCCTCCATCCTGAAAGGATCAAGCTCTCAGATGTTCCTCAGGTTAGGATTTCCCTCCTAAGCCCCTCTCAGGTTGCCACCAAAGCCTGCACAAGAATAATTCCAGGATAATTCCCCCTGTACCTCCAACCTTGCTGCTCTAGGAAGTGTGACCCCATTTTCCACCTTAACTATTGGGGCTCCCATCTGACATTTCTTCCTTAGCAAAAGGCATTTTCATCCTCAGCAACTCCAAGAGCAGAGCTAAAAAAAGTCCTAAAAACCCCCTTGCAGTTTGCTCCCAGTGCTCATCAGCCCTTTGCCATGGGGTCAGGATGTCCCTGTGGGTCACACACCCCACAGGGCTGAGCTGCTGCACTTGAAACTGGGGGATGAACGACTGGAGATGCTCTGACCATGGGTACTGAGAGCCCAAAACCCAGGTGAGACCCCACCTGCAGAGCTGCCCCAGCCCTGGGGACACAGCAGGAGCTGGAGCTGCTGGGGAGAGTCCAGGGGAGCCCCTCAGTTCCCAGGGATCCAGGCTGGGAGAGCTGGGGGTGCTCACCTGGAGAGGAGAAGGATCCAGGGAGAGCTCAGAGCCTGGAGGGGCTCCAGGAGAGCTGGAGAGGGACTGGGGACAAGGGATGGAGGGACAGGACACAGGGAATGGGGAAAGGGGAGATTGGGGCAGGAATTGCTGGCTGGGCTGGAATTGCCAGAGAATCCCTGGATCCCTGGAATGGCCCAGGAAGGATTGGAGCAGCCTGGGATGCTGGGAGGTGTCCCTGGAATGAGCTTGGAGCTCCCTGCCCAGGCAAGGCAGGCCAGGATTCTGGGATTCAGGACACTCAGAATCCATTGGCAGGGATTTGGATGGCAAGTGGGGAGAGAAAAGAGAGGAAAAGGGAAGGGAGAGCCTTGATGGTTCCCTGAGATTGCAAGGGAAGGCCCTGGATGCATCAATTCCTTGGAGAGGAGATGGATCCAATGGGAGCTTGTGGAGAGCTGGGAATTGCCAGGCTGGAGAAGGGAAGGATCCAGGGAGAGCTTCCAGCACATTCCAGGGCCTGGAGGGGCTCCAGGAGAGCTGGAATTTGGGAAAGGCACAGAGGGACAGGACACAGGGAACTGGGAAAGGGGAGATTGGGGCAGGAATTCCTGGCTGGGAGGGTGGGGTGGAGCTGGAATGGAATTCCCAGGGCAGCTGTGGCTGGCAGTGCCCAAGGCCAGGCTGGGCAGAGCTGTGAGAAACCTGATCCAAGGGAAGGAGCTGCCATCTGGAACTGGGTGATCCTTAAGGTCCCTCCCAACCCAAAGCATCCCGTGAGCCCAGAGCTGGAAAACACTTGGGAAGGGAGTGGAAAGGAACCACAAACACTCCCAGGCTCCTGCTTGTTGGGAAGGAGGAATCAGGAAAACCTTATCAATATGATTGCCTAGAGAAAGATTTTGAGAATATGGAAACCATAAGTGAGATGGAAATGAAAGCAGTTTGTGACTGAGTGGCTGAGAGCAGCAATGTGGATGGTGAAGATCTTCTCCCTTTGTTAAGATAATGCCAATTGCTGCAAAAACACCAAAAAACCAGCAGAGACCCTCTCCAGGCATGGCAGGAAGGGCCCAAGATAAGGTTTAGAGATAAGAAAGCAATAAAACATGGTAATGTAGCAATTCCTATAGGCTGTATGCAAATGTTAGAGAATTTGTATCTTGTATTAGGCTGGTTAGTGGAAATTAGAATATTCAACATAGAAGAAGATTTATTGTGTTGTAAATGGGAAAATCTCTCCAACTTCATTCTCTTGCTCCCCTCTCTCCTCTCTCAGCACTCTCACACCCCCCACTCTCTCCCTGCCCTGCTCTGAGCTGTGGCTGCAGCTCCCAGCTCAGCCCTTTTCACCCACGCCCTGTGCAACAAACTGCAAACTTCAACCCCAGAGCACAGAGAGAGCCTGAGCTTGTGCTGAGCACTGTCCCCACCCCCGGGCTGCCCAGGGCTGGGATGGGGGGAGTGACCCCAAATCCACCCCCAGGGCTGGGATGGGGGGAGTGACCCCAAATCCACCCCCAGGGCTGGGATGGGGGGAGTGACCCCAAATCCACCCCCAGGGCTGGGATGGGGGGAGTGACCCCAAATCCACCCCCAGGGATGGGATGGGGAGTGACCCCAAATCCACAGGGCTGGGATGGGGAGTGACCCCAAATCCACCCCCAGGCTCCCACAGGGATGGGATGGGGGGGAGTGACCCCAAACCCACCCCCAGGCTCCCACAGAAGGGAGGATAAACGGACCCCAGCCGTCCCCGGTGCTGCCGGGGCCGGGTCTCACCCTGCGGCCGCGCGGGCCCCGCGGCGCTCTCGGCGGCGGCTCCGGCAGCTCGGAGGCCGCGGCGGGCGGGGACGCGGCGCGCATCCCCGCACCACCTGGATGCTGTCCTCGGGCAGCGCCGGCAGCCCCAGCTCCGCCCGCCGCCGCTCCTTCATGGCCTGCAGCGCCTGGAACCCGCCCAGCGACAGCTGGGCACGGGCAGAGAGGGGAGAGAGCGGGGAGAGCACCGGGAGCACCGGGAGCACCGGGAGCACCGGGAGCACCCAGCCCGGCCGGGCACTGCCGGCCATGCGGGGAGATGAGGGTGCAGCACCACAGCTCCTTCTCCCCACTCCTCATCCCACCCTCACCCCAAAGAGATCTGCTTGCCCTCAGTTAAATAACCCCATTGTGGTTTATATCCTTTTATCCCTGTGTTGGGTTGGTGTGACAGCAATGTGTGTTCTGTCCCCATCTGTCCCCATGTGGGGCAGTGCCCCTGATCTCCTGGCACACATTATCTGCTCATGGGCCAGCTTTAAACCAGCTGGGACAATCATCTTTATCTTTGCCACAGCCCATCCTCCCTCCAGGAGAGATCTCCTGTTCATGGCCAGTGAGTCCCAGGGCATGGCTGATAAAATTCCATCATCCCATGGGAGATGCTCCAGCCAGGGCAGGAGCCAAGCCTTTCCTACCCAGAGAAAAACTGACATTTGGAACAGCAGAGCAGCCTTTGCCACTGGATCCCAGAGGAAAACCAGACCCTGCCACATCATCCCTGCACCTTCAGAGGGAACTGCACCTTCTCCAGGAGCACTGCTCCAGCTGAGCCACATCTGCCACTGCAGGAGGATGCAGCCACCATGGAATGGGACTGTGCCAACACCCTGACTGACTGACGGGTGTCAGCTTGGATTCTGACTCTGGCAGGGTTTGGGATTGTTCTTTGTAATCCTGCATTTCTATTTTAATTTTCCTAGTAAAGAACTGTTCTTCCTAATTCCCATCTCTTTGCCTGAGAGCCCCTTAATTTCAAATTGATAATAATTAGGAGGGAGGGGGTTTCCATTCTCCATTTCAAAGAGAAGCTCCTGCCTGTACTGGCACACACCTGTCCCTCCCAGCAGGACAGACACCCAGGCTGCTCCACAATCAGTTTCTGCAGCAGGGATGGGTTTGCACTCACCAGCAGCACCTTCCAGAGCAGCAGCAGAACCTTCTTCATGGGGAAGTGAGGAGCGTGGCCACTGCAGAACTTGGTGACCATGGTGAAGAGCAGCAGAGCAAAGGGTTCCTCAGAGTGCAGGGGGAAACCTGGGGGAGAGGGGCAGGACAGGCTCAGAGAGGGGCAGGACAGGCTCAGAGGGGCAGGACAGGCTCAGAGAGGGGCAGGACAGGCTCAGAGAGGGGCAGGACAGGCTCAGAGGGGCAGGACAGGCTCAGGGAGGGGCAGGACAGGCTCAGAGGAAGGCAGACACTCAGAAGAACAGCAGCTCAGAAGGCAGGACAGCCAGAAGACAGACAGGCTCAGAGAGAGGACAGGCTCAGAGAGAGACAGGCTCAGGAGGGAGACAGGCTCAGAAGGCAGACAACTCAGAAGAGCAGGACAGAAGCAGAAAGGAGAGACAGCTCAGAGAAGCAGAAAGACTCAAAGGCAAGACAAGCTCAGAAGGCAGACAACTCAGAAGAGACAGACAAAGCTCAGAAGGCAGACAGGCTCAGAGAGAGCAGACAGCTCAAGGAAGCAGAGACAGAGCTCAGAGCAGGACAGGCTAGAGACAGACAAGGCTCAGAAGGGCAGGACAGACTCAGAAGCAGGACAGAGCTCAGAGAGCAGGACAGCCAGAAGGCAGACAGCTCAGAAGAGCAGACAGAAGCTCAAAGGCAGAAGCTCAAGGCAGACAGCTCAGAGCAAGACAGACTCAGAGAAGAGACAGACTCAGAAGAGCGACAACAGAGCCTCAGAAAGAACAGACATCAGAGAGACAGCTCAGAAGGCAGACAGCTCAGAGGCAGACAGGCTCAGAGAGCAGGAACTCAGAGAAGACAGCTCAAGAGGCAGGACAGGCTCAGAAGGCGACAGCTCAGAGGCAGACAGGCTCAGAGAGGCAGGACAGGCTCAGAAGCAGGACAGGCTCAGAGGGCAGGACAGCTCAGAGCAGGAAAACTCAGAGGGCAGACAGGCTCAGAGAAGCAGGCAAC
>JAREIS010000485.1:0-172500 GCA_030060385.1 Muscicapa striata striata | reverse complement strand
GCTGGAGTCAGTGAGTCAGGGAACTCTGAATTCAGAGAGAAATCAGAGTGCAGGGATTGAATAAATCAGAGTGAGTTCTGATGGTTTTAGTGAGTGAAAGGTCTGGATTCCACAGCAGCAGTGAGTGCTCTAGGGAAGGTTACAAACACACTGATACCCTCAGTAGAGGCTCCAGGCCCACAGCTGCAGACAGTGCTCAGACAGAACAGAGCTACAGTGAGAATATTGCTGACATTTCTTAGATAGAACACAATAGATTGTGTGTGTAGTGTTATATGTAACCTGGTGTGCCAAGAAACCAGAATTCTAATGGGTTAGGGAGTGGGGGTCTGAGCTTGCTGGAAAAATCCTATATAACAGTATGGATTGGGAGAGTTGGTGCTTTCAGCCATTGGCTTTTGCCACTTGTTTTTAGCCATTTGCTTATTGCTGCTGCTTTTGCCATTGATTTTTGCTATTGCCTGTTGAGACTGATGTGCTTTGTAATAAGATGTGCTTTAAATAAATAAATAAATATAAATATTATATTTATAATATTATTTATATAAATATATAAGTATATAGAAATATATATATTATATATAAATATATAAAAATAAATATATATATAAACATATATAAATAAATATTTATATATAAAAATATATAAATATATAAATAATATATGTAAAGATATATTATGTATAAATATATATAAACATATATAAATAAATATTTATATATATAAAAATATATAAATATATAAATAATATATAAAAGATATATTATATATAAATATATATATAAACATATATAAATAAATATTTATATATATAAAAATATATAAATATATAAATAATATATAAAAAGATATATTATATATAAATATATATATATATAAACATATATAAATAAATATATATAAATATATATATAAATAAATAAAAATAAATATAGATATATATAAATATATATAAATATATAAATAATATATAAAAATATATGTTATATATAAAAATAAAAATTAAAAATATATAAATATATATATAAAAATAGATAAATATATAACTTATATAAATAAAGAAATTAATAATAATAAATAAATAAATAAATAAATAAATAAATAACCTTTTAACGATTAGCTGCTTTGGTTATTTAAGACCAGCAGGAGGCTCTGGAGGCCCTGGGGGTGCAGAGGAGCCCCCCACTCACCCTGTGCCAGGTAGAGGATGGCCCGTGCCACTCGCAGCCTCCTGTCCCTGCTGACCACGTCCAGCCCGTCCAGCAGGTGCAGGACATGAGCCCTCTGCTGAGCCCTGGGCAGCTGCTGCCAGCGCCTGCCGGGGCCTGCAGGGGAGGAGAGGCAGCCCTGGGGGGGCTGGGGGGGGCTGGGCAGGGCTGGGGGGGGCTGGGCAGGGCTGGGGGGGCTGGGCAGGTTTGGTGGGGGCTGGGCAGGGCTGGGCAGGGCTGGGCAGGTTTGGGGGGGCTGGGCAGGTTTGGGGGGGCTGGGCAGGGCTGGGGGGGCTGGGCAGGGCTGGGCAGGTTTGGGGGGGCTGGGCAGGTTTGGGGGCTGGGCTGGGCTGTACTTTGGCTCTGAAAATCCTCCTCGAAGCAGCGGCGGTTGAGGCTCAGCTCGGGCTCCTCGGTGTAGCTGAACAGCTCTGGGGGGACAGAGAGGGGCTTCACCCTCCTCACCCTCCTCATCCTCCTCATCTTCCTCATCCTCCTCACCCTCCTCATCCTCCTCACCCTCCTCATCTTCCTCATCCTCCTCACCCTCCTCACCCTCCTCATCCTCCTCACCCTCCTCACCTTCCTCATCTTCCTCATCCTCCTCACCCTCCTCATCCTCCTCATCTTCCTCACCCTCCTCATCCTCCTCACCCTCCTCATCCTCCTCACCCTCCTCATCTTCCTCATCTTCCTCATCTTCCTCACCCTCCTCATCCTCCTCACCCTCCTCACCCTCCTCACCCTCCTCACCCTCCTCACCCTCCTCATCCTCCTCACCTTCCTCACCCTCCTCACCCTCCTCACCCTCCTCACCCTCCTCACCCTCCTCACCCCCCATCCCTTGGGAGCATCCCTGTGCACCCTGCTCCGCTCCCTGGGCTCTCCTGCAGCTCCAAGGGCACCTTGTGGCCAAATTCATTCCCCAAATTCATGATGGATCCGAGCTCATCCCCTTCAGCCCCGGCTGGGCCCCCCAGCTCCCCCCAGCTGCGTTTGCAGCTCCATTGGGCCTGGAGGGGACGCTGGAGCCTCACTGGAGCAGGTTGGGAATGAAGGGAATGCAGGAACAGCCAGGCAGGACCTGCACTCACCCCACACCCAGCGGCTTCTCTGGGTCCTGCAAAAAGGGGCTGCACGTAAAGGGACACGATGTGGCACCTGTTGTGTGTAACTCCTGCCTGTTCCTAATCCTGTTCTGTGTAACTCCTGCCTGTTCCTAATCCTGTTCTACAGAATTCCTGCCTGTTCCTAATCCTGTTCTGTGTAACTCCTGCCTGTTCCTAATCCTGTTCTGTGTAATTCCTGCCTGTTCCTAATCCTGTTCTACAGAATTCCTGCCTGTTCCTACAGGATTCCTGCCTGTTCCTAATCCGGTTCTACAGGATTCTTGCCTGTTCCCACAGGATCTTTGCCTGTTCCTACAGGATTCTTGCCTGTACCTACAGGATTCCTGCCTGTTCCCACATAATTCCTATCTGTTCCTACAGGAACCCTGCCTGTTCCTAATCCTGTTCCTACAAAATTCCTGCCTGTTCCCACAGGATTCCTGTCTGTTCCTACAGGATTCCAAGCTGTTCCCACAGGATTCCTGCCTGTTCCCACAGGATTCCAAGCTGTTCCCACAGGATCTTTGCCTGTTCCTACAGAATTCCAAGCTGTTCTTACAGAATTCCCGCCTGTTCCTAATCCTGTTCCTACAGGATTCCTGCCTGATCCTGTAGGATTCCTGCCTGTTCCTATAGGATTCCAAGCTGATCCTGTAGGATTCCTGCCTGTTCCTGCAGGATTCCAAGCTGTTCCCACAGGATCTTTGCCTGTTCCTACAGGATTCCTGCCTGTTCCTAATCCTGTTCCTACAGGAACCCTGCCTGTTCCTAATCCTGTTCCTACAAAATTCCTGCCTGTTCCTACAGGAACCCTGCCTGTTTCTACAGAATTCCAAGCTGTTCCTACAGGATTCCTGTCTGTTCCTACAGAATTCCTGCCTGTTCCTAATCCTGTTCTACAGAATTCCTGCCTGTTCCTAATAGTGTTCCTACAAGATTCCTGCCTGTTCCTACAGGAACCCTGCCTGTTCCTACAGAATTCCAAGCTGTTCCCACAGGATTCCTGCCTGTTCCTACAGGATTCCTGCCTGTTCCTACAGGATTCCTGCCTGTTCCTACAGGATTCCTATCTGTTCCTACAGGATTCCTGCCTGTTCCTACAGGATTCCTGCCTGTTCTACAGGATTCCTGCCTGTTCCTCCAGAGCCCTGCAGTCCCGAGGTGCTGAGCACCCCCCGGAGCACCGAAGGATCCCGCAGGGAAGGAGGAAGGAGGAAGGATCCCTTTGCAGAGGAAATGTGTTTTTGCCAGGCCAGCTCGTGCGGCTGAGATACACCGAGCTAAAAATAACCCGATTTTCTGCGGGACCGCGGGGCTCGGGAGCAGCAGCAGCACAGCGGGAGCGCAGGGGACAAGGACACGATAAAGGGTGACACCTCCGGCCCGGGCTGTGTCACCGACACCCCGCCCTCCTGCCACCCACCCCGTGTCCCCGCGCGTCCCTTCTGCGTCCCCAGGGGCTGAGTGGCTCCCTAATAATAAACCCTGCGTTGCTGCAGGGGTGGCAGCACTCGACATCCATCCATCCTCCATCCCCCATCCCGGCGGGATTTTCACTTTCCCTGCCTGCCGGGCACCTATAAATAAAAGCTGCTTCACCTGCCAGCTCTGCGCCGTGCCCGTCGGCATCTCCGTACTCAAATTCCAGGTTGGGACAATCCACGGAGCCCTGCGGGGACAGGGATGGGGTTGGGAGGGGGGCTGGCACATCCCTGGGGATATTTTGGGATGCGGGATTGCCGCCAGCACTCGCAGCCTTTGCGCCAAAGCTGCTCCAGCACGGATGGGTCTGGAGAGGGGAGTCCGTGCGAGGCCGCTTAAAATAGAGAGAAAATGTGGAAACCGTGTGTAAAACCCGCATTTCTCAAACCCCAGGGAAAGCAGAGGCACGACACAAAAAGCCGGGGGATATGGGATGCGTTTCAAAGCCCCGCACGCCCTAAAAACAAACCCCGGGGCTGGTTCAAAGCAGAAACCGCCGGGAGGATGCTGCGGATCCCTGAGCGGATCCCTGAGCGGATCCCTGAGCGGATCCCACAGCTCTGGGGCCGGGCTTTGCCTTCCCCATCTCCCCCGCTCCCCTGCGGATGAGGAACTGGAGCATGAAACTTCTCCGGAGGATTCCGGAGCAGCAGCCGCAGCCAGGCGAGCCGAGCCCGGCCCTGCCCCGGGAAAGGGAACACGCGAACGGCTAATCAACTCAATTAACATAATTTCCCATTCCGAGTCTCAGCATCCCCTCCTCTGGCAGCCGGGCTGGAGCTGATGCGCATCGCCGTGATTAATATTGATGAGGCGGGAGGATGCGCGGCTCCGGGCGCAGAAACGCCGCTTTTCCCCCAATTCCTGCAGCGCAGCGGGGACTCAAAGCCGGGCAGGAATTCGGAGGAGCGCGTGCAGCCCTAATCCGCTCGGAGGGACCGAGCCGGGGGAGCAAAGCAAAGCCCGAATCGGGGGAGCAAAGCAAAGCCCGAATCGGGGGAAGCAAAGCAAAGCCCGAATCCGGGGGAGCAAAGCAAAGCCCGAATCCGGGAGAGCAAAGCAAAGCCCGAATCCGGGGAGCAAAGCAAAGCCCGAATCGGGGGAGCAAAGCAAAGCCCGAATCTGGGGGAGGAAAGCAAAGCCCGAATCGGGGGGAGCAAAGCAAAGCCCGAATCCGGGGGAGCAAAGCAAAGCCCGAATCCGGGGGAGCAAAGCAAAGCCCGAATCGGGGGAGCAAAGCAAAGCCCGAATCGGGGCCCGAATCTGGGGGAAAGCAAAGCCCGAATCTGGGGAGCAAAGCAAAGCCCGAATCGGGGGAGCAAAGCAAAGCCCGAATCTGGGGGAGCAAAAGCAAAGCCCGAATCTGGGGAGCAAAGCAAAGCCTGAATCGGGGGAGCAAAGGAATCGGGGAGCAAAGCAAAGCCCGAATCCGGGGAGCAAAGCAAAGCCCGAATCGGGAGCAAAGCAAAAGCCCGAATCCGGGAGCAAAGCAAAGCCCGAATCCGGGGGAGCAAAGCAAAGCCCGAATCGGGGGAGCAAAGCAAAGCCCGAATCCGGGGGTGCAAAGCAAAGCCCGAATCGGGGGAGCAAAGCAAAGCCCGAATCTGGGGGAGCAAAGCAAAGCCCGAATCCGGGGACCCGATCCCGGTGGGATCCCGGTGACCCGATCCCGGTGGGATCCTGCTCACCCCATCCCGGTCCTGTTTCCCCAGCCTGGCACCCACGAAGCCGCACGGGCGCAGCCGGGGCAGAGCAGCCCAGCGGAGGTTTTGGGGCAGGAGGGGACTGCGGGGGGGCCCAGGGCTCAGGTGGGTCCCCAAAACCCTCCTGGGTCTGGGAGCGGGGCTGGGAAGTGCCAGTGCTGAGGCTGAGCCAGCACCCCAAAACTCCGCAGCTGCGTCTGGGAGCGGAGCGGGGAGGGGCAGTGCCGGGGATCCCCCGGGCACCGCAGGACCCTAAAGCCGCCCCTGCAGAACCCCTAAAAGGTCCAGTTTGGGGTAGGGCCCCAAACCCAGGAGCACCCCCAGCTCTGGATAAAGCTCATTCTGCAGGGACCCCAACCCTGGAGCAGGGCCCCCGGTCTGGTACCGAGCCCCGCGCTCTTACCTCGGACTCCTTCCGCTGGCTCCTGAAGAGCTCCCGGCCCTTGGGCAGCGTCTGGGGCTGTCCCTGTCCCTGTCCCGGTCCCGGTCCCGGTCCCTGCCCCGGTCCCGGTCCCGGTCCCGGGCCGGGCCGGGCCCTGCCCGCCGCTCCGCCGCCTCCCGCCGCCTCCATCCCGCGGCCGCCGCCAGCACGTGGGGGCCGGGCTGGGCCACGCCCCCGCCACGCCCATTGGTCCGCTGGGAAAGGGGCGTGGCCTCAGGACACACCCGCGCATCGCCATTGGTCCGAGAGGGTGGGCGGGGCCTGGGGTAACTGGGGAGTGTGGGAAGGGAGTGCATTGGGATGGGGGGATGGGGACGGGGAATGGGGCAGTTATGGGGGGTTATGGGGCAGTTATGGGGGCAGTTATGGTGTTATGGGGGAGTTATGGGGGCAGCTATAGCAGTTATGGGGCAGTTATGGGGGGAGTTATGGGGGAGTTATGGGGCAGTTATGGGGGAGTTAGTTATGGGGGGGCAGTTATGGGGCAGTTATGGGGGGAGTTATGGGGGCAGTTATGGGGGGAGTTATGGGGCAGTTATGGGGGCAGTTATGGGGCAGTTATGGGGGCAGTTATGGGGGAGTTATGGGGGAGTTATGGGGGGAGTTATGGGGGATTTACGGGGGCAGTTATGGGGGAGTTATGGGGCAGTTATGGGGGGAGTTATGGGGGAGTTATGGGGGGAGTTATGGGGGAGTTATGGGGGATTTACGGGGGCAGTTATGGGGGGAGTTATGGGGGGAGTTATGGGGGAGTTATGGGGGGTTTACGGGGGCAGTTATGGGGGCAGTTATGGGGCAGTTATGGGGGGAGTTATGGGGCAGTTATGGGGGAGTTATGGGGGGAGTTATGGGGGTTATTTATGGGGCAGTTATGGGGGGAGTTATGGGGGAGTTATGGGGGATTTACGGGGGCAGTTATGGGGGGAGTTATGGGGGGAGTTATGGGGCAGTTATGGGGCAGTTATGGGGGAGTTATGGGGGAGTTATGGGGCAGTTATGGGGCACACAACCCTAGAAACACCCCCAGAAACACCCCAGGAACACCCCCAGAAATACCCCCAGAAACAAAACAGCCCAGAAACACCCCAGGAACACCCCAAAACCCCCCAGGAACACCCCCAGGAACACCCCAAAACCCCCCGAAACACCCCCAGGAACACCACAAAACCCCTGCCAGAGCAGAAAACGGGATCAGGGTTGTTCCAGAGGAGATTATGGGATTGTCCCAGAGCAGATAATGGGATTGTTCCAGAGGAGATAACAGGATTGTCCCAGAGCAGATAACGGGATCGGGGTTGTTCCAGAGGAGATAACGGGATCGGGGTTGTTCCAGAGGAGATAATGGGATTGTTCCAGAGCAGATAATGGGATTGTTCCAGAGCAGATAACGGGATCGGGGTTGTTCCAGCATCACCTCCCAAGGACAGCCCAGCCCAGGAGCCCAAACAGCCCCAAGGACACGGCCCCAGAGCCGCTTCCCCAGCTGGAATTACCTGGGCCAGGCAGGAGCTCAAGGCTTTGGGGACAATCCCCCCCCATCCCTGATCCCTCCTTGTCCCCCCCCCACCCCAAAATCCTGCTCTGACCCCAAGGACCCTCGGCAGAGGCTGAGTTTTCCAATGTTTTATTTGTGTTTTGAGATTACAGAGTCTTTATTGCTGATCTAATACAATCACTCAGACATTAATATTTAAAACATCCTTTTGAAATGTTACGGTTGCGACGTTTTCCTTCCCTCCCTGCTGAGGACGGGTTTTGTCTCATCTCTAAAGTTCAGAACAGAATCAATTTCCTTTATATGATTTTGCTGGTGTTACCTAAAATCGCCTTTTTCCTATATCTTGAAAAATGTGTTACTTTTAGAAAAAAGAAAAAAAAAAAAAAATATAAAAGAAACCAAACCCCATTACACGTTTAATTTAGAGATGATCATAGGATATGATTCCAGGTTGATTAGGAAAAAAGCCAAGCGAGCCAAAAAGCTTTTACAGGAGAAGCAGAACATGGAGAAGAGCTTTAAAAATCAAGGTGGGAAAAGCCAGTTGGGATTTTAGTATTAATATATATATATATATTTTTATTTTATTTTTTTTTTCCTCTTCCTATCTACCTGGAGGATAAAAGGGGTTAAAACTGAGCATGAAGGGAGCTGGGCTGGGCAGAGCAGGCACAGGGCAGGACACGGCTCTGGGGATGAAAGGGGCTTTTCCAGGGGGAAAAGGGGCTTTTTCCAGGGGGCTGTGGCTGGCTTGGGATGGGATTCCCATTCTTCCCAAAGCTGCTGTGACCCCACTGGGATCAGGGAACAGCAGGGGCTGGCACAGACCAGGAGAAAGACCTGGGGGTGGTGCCTCAAACAGCTCAGGGGATACTTCCCCAAAAAAA
The DNA here is from genome assembly GCA_030060385.1 of Muscicapa striata striata. NCBI lineage: Eukaryota > Metazoa > Chordata > Aves > Passeriformes > Muscicapidae > Muscicapa > Muscicapa striata. Next base: position 164,170 of record JAREIS010000485.1, on the reverse strand, counting down.
AAAGAATAAAAAATCTCAGGATCTGGGTAGAATGAACGAGCAGAGATCATTTCAAGTCTGTGGATAACCATCAGTCCATGTGGGAGATTCTCAAAGCCTGAAGGTCTCCTCAGGGCCTCCTCAAAGCCCTTCCCAAGGTTCCTTCAAGGTTTCCTCAAGGTCTTCTCAAGGTTTTCCTTCCTGATTTTGAGAGATTTCAAAGAGAAGTCTGGGATTAGGCAGCACATGGGGACGTTTGCTCTGGACACGAGCGACTTGTGGCCAACCTGACTCCAAATCTGGGAGCCACGGGAGGGACTTGAGGCCGAAATTGCTCCGTTTTCCCTTCCTTGTGCGTGAAGGAGCTGCCACAAAAAAGTTCTCCATGATGGCAAAGAAGCCCAGGAGGACAAAACAGGGATGTGCAGCTGATGAGAGACTCGGGAACTGAAGAGGGACAAAAACCTCTGTGCCCTCGGGGCTGGGCAGGTGAATTTTGGAAGGGTCACATTCCCTGTGTGAGGGACAGAGTGACCCCGCTCGGACACTTGGGAAGGGTCACGCTGTGCTGTGCTCAGCTGGGACATCAAACTCTGCCAAATTTCTTCTCCATCAGCTCCGACCCTCCGAGCCTCGAGGTGCCCAAAGGGTTCCAGTGATGCTGGGGGTCACTCCTGCAGGCGTCTCACACGTTCCAAAGGGGATTTCCACAATTCAAATACAAACACCACCAGGAAATAAAAGCTCTGAAGGTTTCCACTGAGGGCTGAAATGCAGCTGGAGGAGGAGCTGCCTCCTCCCAGCCGGGCACCGGCAGCTCCGCTCCGCTGGGCAAGGAGGAGCCGCCGGGCGCTTGAGCAGCATCGTGGGCGAGGCCCTTCCAGCAGCGTGGGGGCTGCCCCGGCCCCCAGAGCCGGCAACACGACTTTGGTAGATGCAGAGAGGTTGTTGTTGGCACTGGGAATGACAGCAGCAGGAAAAAAACACCCCGCGGGGCTGCGGGCGGGGAGCGGCGCCGGCTCCTCCCTGGGCAGGGCTAAGGCGAGGGTCCCCCAAATGTGCCACGGCCCGGGCACCCCAAATGTGCCACGGCCCGGGCACCCCCCGGGCACGGCCAGAGGCTTTTCCAGCCAGGATTATTCCCAAGGTGGTTCCCAGCTGGGTGGCAGCGCCTGGAGGATTTTTGGCTCCCAGACCTTGTGCGTGGGGTGGGGGTGAGCAGGGATAAGGGAATATTCCACAGCTCGATTCCAGCAGCTTCCTCCTCCTCCTCCTCCTCCTCTTCCCCGTCCTCCCAGCCCCAAAAAAAGAACGAACCCAAAGAGAAAAAAAAAAAAAAAAAAAACCCCAAAAAACCGAAAGGAACAGAAAGAAAAATGCAGCGTCTCCCAGTCCCGCGGCAGGACGAACAGCAGTGGCAGAGGCCACGTGAACAGTATTTCTAATTTAATAAATAAATAACCTAAACCACACTGGGGACTATGGCAGCAAGGCCGGCTCTAGCGGGGGAAGCTGGCGCTGTACAGTAGCTGAGAGAGACCCGGGGCTGCTGCTGCTCCGGCGATTCCCCGGCACTCAGTACCTGGAAAAGGAGGAAAAATGGGATTGGTGAGTGGGGGAGGGGGAGGAGCTGCCCTGGCAGCAGCTCGGGGGATTTGGGGATGGGGAGAGGCCCAGGAGGGGAAGGGGCTCGGTGCGGGTCACCCCTGAGAGCCCCCGGGGAGTTTGGGGGGTCCTGGCTGAGGGCAGGGAATTCCCAAATGGATCTGAGCCCCAAATGGATCCTGAGCTCCAAATGGATCCTGAGCCCCAATGGATCCTGAGCTCAAATGGATCCTGAGCTCCAAATGGATCCTGAGCCCAAATGGATCCTGAGCCCCAAATGGATCCTGAGCTCAAATGGATCCTGAGCCCCAAATGGATCCTGAGCTCAAATGGATCTGAGCCCCAAATGGATCCTGAGCCCCAAATGGATCCTGAGCCCAAATGGATCCTGAAATGGATCCTGAGCCCCAAATGGATCCTGAGCCCCAAATGGATCCTGAGCCCCAAATGGATCCTGAGCCCCAAATGGATCCTGAGCCCCAAATGGATCCTGAGCCCCAAATGGATCCTGAGCTCCAATGGATCCTGAGCCCCAAATGGATCCTGAGCCCAAAATGGATCCTGAGCCCCAAATGGATCCTGAGCCCCAAATGGATCCTGAGCCCCAAATGGATCCTGAGCCCCAAATGGATCCTGAGCCCCAAATGGATCCTGAGCCCAAATGGATCCTGAGCCCAAATGGATCCTGAGCCCAAATGGATCCTGAGCCCAAATGGATCCTGAGCCCAAATGGATCCTGAGCCCCAAATGGATCCTGAGCCCCAATGGATCCTGAGCCCCAAATGGATCCTGAGCCCAAATGGATCCTGAGCCCCAAATGGATCCTGAGCCCCAAATGGATCCTGAGCCCCAAATGGATCCTGAGCCCCAAATGGATCCTGAGCCCCAAATGGATCCTGAGCTCCAATGGATCTGAGCCCAAATGGATCCTGAGCCCCAAATGGATCCTGAGCCCCAAATGGATCCTGAGCCCAAATGGATCCTGAGCCCCAAATGGATCCTGAGCCCAAATGGATCCTGAGCCCCAAATGGATCCTGAGCCCCAAATGGATCCTGAGCTCCAAATCCTGGAAATGGATCCTGAGCTGAGCCCAAATGGATCCTGAGCCCCAAATGGATCCTGAGCCCAAATGGATCCTGAGCCCAAATGGATCCTGAGCCCCAAATGGATCCTGAGCCCCAAATGGATCCTGAGCCCCAAATGGATCCTGAGCTCCAGTGGATCCTGAGCTCCAATGGATCTGAGCCCCAAATGGATCCTGAGCTCACATGGGGCAAAGCCAGCACCCAACAGGGCTGGGCTGGGTCAGACACCAAAATCAGGGATAAATCCAGCTCCCAACAGGGCTGGGCCAGACATCAAATCCAGGGATAAACCTCACTTCTAACAAGGCTGGGCTGAGCCAGACACCAAATCCAGGGACAAACCTCACTCCTAACAAGGCTGAGCCACACCAGACACCAAACCAGGGATAAACCTCACTCCTAACAAGGCTGGACTGAGCCAGACACCAAATCCAGGGATAAACCTCACTCCTAACAAGGCTGAGCCACACCAGACACCAAATCCAGGGACAAACCTCACTCCTAACAAGGCTGAGCCACACCAGACACCAAAAACAGGGACAAGTCTTACTCCTGACAAAGCTGGGGTGGGCCAGACACTAAATCCAGGGCCAAATCCAGCTCACAAAAAGGCTGAGCCACACCAGACACCAAATCCAGGGATAAACCCAGCACCCAACAAGGCTGGGCTGAGCCAGACACCAAATTCAGGGATAAACCTTACTCCTGACAAGGCTGGGCTGGGCCAGACACCAAACCCAGGGATAAGCCCAGCTCCTGACAAGGCTGGGCTGGGCCAGACACCAAACCAGGCACAGGAACTGAACCCAAGGGAATTCCTCCACAGGAAAGCACCAGGTTTTTTGCAGGGAATAAAGCCCAGGATCTGGGAAAACCCAGCCACCCCCAAACTGGGAGAGTTCTGGTGCTCCCTGCCTGCCAAGAAAATCCCTTTTCCTGCAGGAAAAGGATCTGGGCTTCACCCTCCCAAGCAGCTCCACGTTTGTGCAAAGCCATTTCATTCTCACAGACGAAATTCATGGCAGTGTTGGCTAAAAAAATGAGGAAAGGGAAGTGATCCAGGGGCTCCTGCTGAAAATTGTGATTATTTTGGGGATCTGCCCAGCCCATGCTCAGGAAGGAGCCAGCCCTGGGGCCAAGGCTGCTCTGTGCCACCTCATCTTCCATCAGCCTTTAAAAATAAAGCTGGCAGCGAGCTGGTGGCACTGTGCTGGCACCTGCCACGTCTGGGTGACAGCTGCTGCCAGCACAAAGGGTCCTGTCCTGCCAAGGGCTCCTGTCCCTGCTGCCTGCACTGGGATGGAGCAGAGAGCCTGGGAATCCTCTCAGGGCTAAACCCATCCCCTGTGCCCCCACAGGCACCAGGATGGGAGCAGAGAGCTGGGAGGGCACTGGGAGGAGGAGGAGGAGGATGGGAGGGCACTGGGAGGAGGAGGAGGAGGATGGGAGGGCACTGGGAGGAGGAGGAAGAGCAAAGGGTTGGAGGGCACTGGGATGGGAGCAGAGGGTTGGGGGGCACTGGAGGAGGAACAGAGGGATGGGAGGACACTGAGAGGAGGAGGAAGAGCAGAGGGTTGGGGGGCACTGGGATTGGGAGCAAAGGGCTGGGAGGGCACTGGGAGGAGGATGAGAGGGCACTGGGAGGAGGAAGAGCAAAGGGTTGGGGGGCACTGGAGGAGGAACAGAGGGATGGGAGGGCACTGAGAGGAGGAGGATGAGAATGCACTGGGAGGAGGAGGAAGAGCAGAGGGTTGGGGGGCACTGGGATTGGGAGCAAAGGGCTGGGAGGGCACTGGGAGGAGGATGAGGATGGGAGGGCACCAGGAGGAGGAAGAGCAAAGGGTTGGAGGGCACTGGGATGGGAGCAGGAGGAGGCTGGAGGGCACCAGGAGGAGAAGGCTGAAGGGGCAGAGAGCTGGAGGGCACTGGGAGGAGGAGGAGCAGGGGCTGGGGGCACTGGAAGGATGAAGAGCAGGGGGCTGGGGGCACTGGAGGAGGATGATGAGGAGCAGAGGGCACTGGGATGAAGAGCAGAGGGCTGGGAGCACTGGGAGGGTGGAGAGCAGAGGCTGGGGGCACAGGGAGGAAGAGGAGCAAAGGGCTGGGAGCACTGGGAGGAGGATGATGAAGAGCAGAGGGCACTGGGAGGAAGAGCAGGGGGCTGGGGGCACAGAGATGAGGATGATGAAGAACAGAGGGCACTGGGGGCACTGGGAGGAGGATGATGAAGATCAGGGGGCACTGGGATGAGGATGATGAGGAGCAGAGGGCACTGGGATGAAGAGCAGAGGGCTGGGAGCACTGGGATGAGGATGATGAGGATGATGAGGAGCAGGGGGCAGAGGGATGAGGATGATGAGGAGCAGGGGGCACAGGGATGAGGATGAAGAGCAGAGGGCTGGGAGCACAGGGATGAGGATGATGAGGATGATGAGGATGATGAGGATGATGAGGATGATGAGGATGATGAGGATGATGATGAGCAGGGGGCACAGGGAGGAGGATGATGAGGATGATGATGAGCAGGGGGCACAGGGAGGAGGATGATGAGGATGATGAGGAGCAGGGGGCACAGGGAGGAGGATGATGAGGATGATGAGGAGCAGGAGGCACAGGGATGAGGATGATGATGAGGATGATGAGGATGATGAGGAGCAGGGGGCACAGGGAGGAGGATGATGAGGATGATGAGGATGATGAGGAGCAGGGGGCACAGGGAGGAGGATGATGAGGATGATGAGGATGATGAGGAGCAGGGGGCACAGGGAGGAGGATGATGAGGATGATGAGGATGATGAGGAGCAGGGGGCACAGGGAGGAGGATGATGAGGATGATGAGGAGCAGGGGCACAGGGAGGAAGGGCAGGCACCTGTAGTAGTTGGGTTTGAAGGGCCCGTTCTTGTTGAGCCCCAGGTACTTGGCCTGCTCGTCCGTCAGCTCCGTCAGGTGCGCGTCGAACGTGGGCAGGTGCAGGCTGGCCACGTACTCGTCTGGGGACAGGGACAGGGACAGGACAGCTCACGGGGAGGGGACAGGGACAGGGACAGGGAGGGGACAGGCCACAGGGGAGGGGACAGCCCAGGTGACATCTCTGGGACAGTGACACCACAGCCAGCACTGGGACAAGGCAGGGCTGACCCAGAACAGCCGCAGCAAAAGCACAGCTGGGAGGGCAGGGGGGGCTGGAGGGGTGGGACAGTGCCACCCCCAGTGGGACAGTGCCACCCCCAATGGGACAGTGCCACCCCCAGTGGGACAGAGCCACCCCCAGTGGGACAGTGCCACCCCCAATGGGACAGTGCCACCCCCAGTGGGACAGAGCCACCCCCAGTGGGACAGTGCCACCCCCAATGGGACAGTGCCACCCCCAGTGGGACAGAGCCACCCCCAGTGGGACAGTGCCACCCCCCACGGGACAGTGCCACCCCCAGTGGGACAGAGTCACCCCCAGTGGGACAGAGCCACCCCCAACAGGACAGTGCCCCCCCAGCTGTCCCAGTGCCACCCCAGCTGTCCCAGTGTCCCCCACCTGTCCCAGTGCCACCCCCAGCTGTCCCCGTTCCCCCCCAGCTGTCCCAGTGTCCCCCCAGCTGTCCCAGTTCCCCCCCAGCTGTCCCAGTGCCCCCCCAGCTGTGCCACCCCCACCTGTCCCAGTGCCCCCACCTGTCCCAGTGCCCCCCCAGCTGTCCCAGTGCCCCCCAGCTGTCCCAGTGCCCCCAGCTGTCCCAGTGCCACCCCAGCTGTCCCAGTGCCCCCAGCTGTGCCACCCCCACCTGTCCCAGTGCCCCCCCACCTGTCCCAGTGCCCCCCAGCTGTCCCAGTTCCCCCCAGCTGTCCCAGTGCCCCCCCAGCTGTCCCAGTGCCCCCCAGCTGTCCCAGTGCCACCCCAGCTGTCCCAGTGCCCCCAGCTGTCCCAGTGCCCCCCCAGCTGTCCCAGTGCCACCCCCAGCTGTCCCAGTGTCCCCCAGCTGTCCCAGTGTCCCCAGTGCTGTCCCAGCTGTCCCAGTGTCCCCCAGCTGTCCCAGTGCCACCCCAGCTGTCCCAGTGCCTCCCCAGCTCTCCCAGTGCCATCCCCAGCTGTCCCAGTGTCCCCTCAGCTGTCCCAGTTCCCCCCCAGCTGTCCCAGTGTCCCCCCAGCTGTCCCAGTGTCACCCCCAGCTGTCCCAGTGTCCCCCACCTGTCCCAGTGTCCCCCAGCTGTCCCAGTGTCCCCCAGCTGTCCCAGTGTCCCCCAGCTGTCCCAGTGCCCCCACCTGTCCCAGTGTCCCCCAGCTGTCCCAGTGCCCCCACCTGTCCCAGTGCCCCCCCAGCTGTCCCAGTGTCCCCCAGCTGTCCCAGTGCCCCCAGCAATCCCAGTTCCCCCCCAGCTGTCCCAGTGCCACCCCCAGCTGTCCCAGTGCCCCCCCAGCTGTCCCAGTGCCCCCAGCTGTCCCAGTGTCCCCAGCAGTGGCACTCACCCATTTTTTTGGGCAGCAGGTACACGTCCTGCTTGTAGCGGCCCTCGGGGGCGTTGTAGAGCTCGATCAGAGCCAGGGCCTGGCAGGGGACACAGGGGACACTCAGGGGACACTCAGGGGACACTCAGGGGACACTGAGGGTCCCCAGAGCAGGGCCTGGCCCTGTCCCCCCCTCACCTGCGTGGTGGCTGTGATGGACAGGACAAAGGTGGGCACGGTGGAGCAGCTCAGGTTCAGCAGGCGGCCCTGGGGACAGAGGCACCAAAACTCACCTGTCACCTCCCAGCAGGGACAGGGCCACTGGTGACCCTGCAGTTTGTCACCTCCCAGCAGGGACAGCAGCCATGGGACAGGTCACCCTGCAGTTTGTCACCTCCCAGCAGGGACAGCAGCCATGGGACAGGTGACCCTGCAGTTTGTCACCTCCCAGCAGGGACAGCAGCCATGGGACAGGTGGGTTTGTCACCTCCCACAGCCACTGGGACAGGTGACCCTGCAGTTTGTCACCTCCCAGCAGGGACAGCAGCCACTGGGACAGGTCACCCTGCAGTTTGTCACCTCCCAGCAGGGACAGGGACAGGTGACCCTGCAGTTTGTCACCTCCCAGCAGGGACAGGAGCCATGGGACAGGTGACCCTGCAGTTTGTCACCTCCCAGCAGGGACAGCAGCCACTGGGACAGGTGACCCTGCAGTTTGTCACCTCCCAGCAGGGACAGCAGCCATGGGACAGGTCACCCTGCAGTTTGTCACCTGAGGAAGAGGAAATCTCCCTGTGGGAGATACCCTGGAGGGGGATAAATCAAAACTGGGGAGTTTTTCTTTGTCCCAGCAACTCAGGGGGGACCTTGTGGCTCTGCACAAGCCCCTGACAGGAGGGGACAGCTGGATTTGGGATCAGGGAACAGGGACAGGAGGAGAGGGAATGGCCTCAGGGTGGATTTTGGGGAAAATTCCTTCCTGGAAAGGTTTGTGCAGCCCTGGCAGAGCTGCCCAGGGAGGTTTGGGGTCCCCACCCCTAAAGGAATTTCCAGGCCCTGCAGATGTGGTGAAACTCTCATCTTAGAAAATTAAGATTTTAGTTACTTTGCTGAAAATAATTAAAAGTTAGAAGTTATCTGAAATTTAAATAGTTGGTTGTCTGTCATTTGATGTTTGCTCAGCTGTGCTGACAATGGGAAAAGATGAAAGCAGTGAGCAGATCCAAAGGAACACAGACAATGCAACCAGAAATTGATTCTTTGAGAAACTGGACTATCCCCAGAAATCATTTGTATTGTCACTGATAGAAAAGGTCAGGAGTTTAGGGTGAGGAAGACTCACCTTAATTCCTCCTTTTAAGACCCCCCCCCACGAAAACGACCCCAGACTTAATTGAAGCAGTCAATCAATGCTTAATGGCCATTCAAGCTAATTACCATAGGAAGGGGGGATGGGAGGGGCTGTTATTATCAATATGGATTTGTTTGAATCCTCTGTCAATAAATAGATTTTGTGATCACCTGTGATTTTGCAGTGTATCAGAGGATCACCTCACATAAACATTCACTTTGTGACTTTAAATTGTCAGAGAGTCTCTTGTCTGTCCCAGGTGAGTGTCAGTGTCAGACCAACACTCTGATTTTGGTCACTCAGTGGCACTTGGGGACAGGGTGGCTTTGGGCTCAGAGGGGTTTTCCAGCCCCAGCAGTTGCAGAATTGCAGGACTCACCTCTGCCAGCAGCACGATCCTCTTGCCATCGGGCCAGATCACGTGATCCACCTGCGACCTGACGCGCTCCCAGGTGAGCTCAGGGGTGCGCAGGCTGGCCTGGGGGGGAGGGGGGTCAGGGCACCCCAAAAACGGGGGAGCCAGGCAGGAGTCCCTGCCAGGACCCCAAAATGGGGGAGCCAGGCAGGAGTCCCTGCCAGGACCCCAAAATGGGGGGAGCCAGGCAGGAGTCCCTGCCAGGACCCCAAAAATGGGGGGAGCCAGGCAGGAGTCCCTGCCAGGACCCCAAAATGGGGGGAGCCAAGCAGGAGTCCCTGCCAGGACCCCAAAATGGGGGAACCAGGCAGGAGTCCCTGCCAGGACCCCAAAAACGGGGGGAGCCAGGCAGGAGTCCCTGCCAGAACCCCAAAATGGGATAAACCAGGCAGGAGTCCCTGCCAGAACCCCAAAAACCCAAAAATGGGATAAAACGAGGCAGCAATCCTTGCCAGAGCCCCAAAATGGGGTAAAACCAGGCACCCCAAAACATCATCACCCCAAACACCATTGCCCAAAACACCATCACCCCAAAACACTGTAACCCCAACCGCCATCACCCCCAAACCCCTCACCCCAAACCCCTCACCCTAAGGCACCATCACCCCAAAAGCTGTTCAGCCCAAAATGCCATCACCCCCAACACTGTAACCCCAAACCTCATCCCCCAAACCCCCTCACCCCAATCCCCATCCCCCCCAAACCCCATCACCCCAAACCTCATCACCCCAAACACTTTAACCCCAAACCTCATCCCCCAACACTGTAATCCCAAACCTCATCCCCCCAAACCCCATCACCCCAAACCCCATCACCCCAAACCCCATCACCCCAAACACTGTAACCCCAAACCCCATCACCCCCAAACCCCATCACCCCCAAACCCCAATCCTCCCAATCCCATCCCCCCAAACCCCAATCCCAACACCTCAATCCCATCCCCCAATCCCAACCCCTCAATCCCATCCCCCAATCCCCAATCCCACCCCCATCCCACCCCCAGGCCCCGCTGACCACGTCGATCTCGGTGTTGGAGTGCCCCATCCCAAACCCATCCCCCCAATCCCACCCCCCAATCCCCAATCCCCAATCCTCCCAATCCCATCCCCCCAATCCCCAATCCCACCCCCAAACCCCCACCCCACCCCCAGGCCCCGCTGACCACGTCGATCTCGGTGTTGGAGTGCCCCATGTTGCAGACGATGCAGCTGTTCTTCATCCTGTCCAGATGTTCCCTGGTCACCACGTTCTTGTTCCCTGCAGGCACCAAACCCCAGTGAACCCCCTGAGCCCCCCTGCCCTGTTTTGGGGTTCCCCCAGCCCCACCACGGGGCTGGGGCCGTTTTTGGGGCTCCCCCCTCACCTGTGCAGGTGATGACAATGTCCACCTGTCTGATGACCTCATTGAGCTTCACCAGCCGGAATCCATCCATGCTGAGAGCAAAAACAGGGACCCCAAACCCCCAATTCACCCCTGAGCAAAAACAGGCACCCCAAAACCCCAATTCACCCCTGAGCAAAAACAGGGACCCCAAACCCCCACTGAACCCCTGAGCAAAAACAGGGACCCCAAACCCCCACAATTCACTCCCTGAGCAAAAACAGGGACCCCAAACCCCCACTGAACCCCTGAGCAAAAACAGGGACCCCAAACCCCCCATTCACCCCTGAGCAAAAACAGGGACCCCAAAACCCCCACTGAACCCCCTGAGCAAAAACAGGGACCCCAAACCCCCCAATTCACCCCCTGAGCAAAAACAGGGACCCCAAAACCCCCAATTCACCCCCTGAGCAAAAACAGGGACCCCAAACCCCCAATTCACCCCCTGAGCAAAAACAGGGACCCCAAACCCCCATTGAACCCCTGAGCAAAAACAGGGACCCCAAACCCCCACTGAACCCCTGAGCAAAAACAGGGACCCCAAACCCCCACTGAACCCTCTGAGCAAAAACAGGGACCCCAAACCCCCACTGAACCCCTGAGCAAAAACAGGGACCCCAAACCCCCAATTCACCCTGAGCAAAAACAGGGACCCCAAACCCCACTGAACCCCCTGAGCAAAAACAGGGACCCCAAACCCCCACTGACCCCCTGAGCAAAAACAGGGACCCCAAACCCCACATTGAACCCCTGAGCAAAAACAGGGACCCCAAACCCCCATTCACCCCCTGAGCAAAAACAGGGACCCCAACCCCCCAATTCACCCCTGAGCAAAAACAGGGACCCCAAACCCCCACTGAACCCCTGAGCAAAAACAGGGACCCCAAACCCCACATTGAACCCCCTGAGCAAAAACAGGGACCCCAAACCCCCAATTCACCCCCTGAGCAAAAACAGGGACCCCAAACCCCCCACTGAACCCCCTGAGCAAAAACAGGGACCCCAAACCCCCCATTGAACCCCCTGAGCAAAAACAGGGACCCCAAACCCCCATGAACCCCTGAGCAAAAACAGGGACCCCAAACCCCCCATTGAACCCCCTGAGCAAAAACCCCCAAAACCCCCACTGAGCAAAAACAGGGACCCCAAACCCCCACTGAACCCTGAGCAAAAACAGGGACCCCAAACCCCCACTGAACCCCCTGAGCAAAAACAGGACCCCAAACCCCCATTGAACCCCCTGAGCAAAAACAGGGACCCCAAACCCCACTGAACCCCCTGAGCAAAAACAGGGACCCCAAACCCCCAATTCACCCCTGAACAAAAACAGGGACCCCAAACCCCCACTGAACCCTGAGCAAAAACAGGGACCCCAAACCCCCACTGAACCCCCTGAGCAAAAACAGGGACCCCAAACCCCCAAAACCCCAACACCCCTGAGCAAAAACAGGGACCCCAAACCCCCAACTGAACCCCAAACCCCCAATGAGCAAAAACAGGGACCCCAAACCCCCAATTCACCCCTGAGCAAAAACAGGGACCCCAAACCCCCAATTCACCCCCTGACCCCCCAAACCCCAGATTGAACCCTGAAAAAACAGGGACCCCAAACCCCCAACTGAACCCCTGAGCAAAAACAGGGACCCCAAACCCCCAATTCACTCCCTGAGCAAAAACAAGGACCCCAAACCCCCAATTCACCCCTTGAGCAAAAACAGGGACCCCAAACTCCCACTGAACCCCTGAGCAAAAACAGGGACCCCAAACCCCAATTCACCCCTGAGCAAAAACAGGGACCCCAAACCCCCACTGAACCCCCTGAGCAAAAACAGGGACCCCAAACCCCCAATTCACCCCCTGAGCAAAAACAGGGACCCCAAACCCCCACTGAACCCCCTGAGCAAAAACAGGGACCCCAAACCCCCCACTGAACCCCCTGAGCAAAAACAGGGACCCCAAACCCCCAATTCACCCCCTGAGCAAAAACAGGGACCCCAAACCCCCCATTTCACTCCCTGAGCAAAAACAAGGACCCCAAACCCCCATTGAACCCCCTGAGCAAAAACAGGGACCCCAAACCCCCACTGAACCCCTGAGCAAAAACAGGGACCCCAAACCCCCAATTCACCCCTGAGCAAAAACAGGGACCCCAAACCCCCCATTTCACTCCCTGAGCAAAAACAAGGACCCCAAACCCCCCAATTCACCCCTTGAGCAAAAACAGGGACCCCAAACTCCTCACTGAACCCTCTGAGCAAAAACAGGGACCCCAAACCCCACACTGAACCCCCTGAGCCACTGGCAGTTTTTGGGGTCACCCTGGAGCATCTGGGACATTTCTGACAATCTCAATTCCCCACCCTGATGGGTTTTTTTCAGAGCAGGGAACACCAGGAGCTGTGGATCCGCTCAGAATTTGGGTTGGGATGGATTTGGAGCATCCTAAAAACCCCCCCAAAGCTGCAGGTGCCTCTCACCAACCCTAAAATCCTTTTTTAGGTTCTGCAGAACCTTCAGAGGGGCTGAGCCCTGCCCAGAGAGCTGAGCTCAGGGATAACAGGGTGTGGATTTTTTTTTTGGGGGGGATTTGTTGACAATCCTCCCCAGAGCTCCTTCCTGTGCCTCTCACAAGCTGCAAAATTGTAGTTGCTAAAAAAAAAATTAAAAATATTTTTTTTTCTGCTGCATGTCCCCATTTCCTGAGGTTTTTTTTCCCCTCCTGCCTCGTGCAGGGAAGGGATTACTGGAATTCCCAGCTGAGGAGGGATGAAGGTCATGGAGTCACCCCAAAGTTCATCAGCTCTAATTAGAACTGGCTCTAATTAGTCCTCTCAGCAGGAGAGCCCTGGAAGGAGCAGCTGAGGGTTTGGGGAGCTCTGGGTGTCTTTGGGATGCAGAAGGAGAATCCAAACCCAGCTGTGGCCAGGCTGGATCTCGGGGCTGCTCAGGATGTTTTGGGGTGCTCAGGATGTTTTGGGGTGCTCAGGTTTTATTGGGGTGCTCAGGATGTTTTGGGTGCTCAGGATTTTTTTGGGGTGCTCAGGATATTTTGGGGTGCTCAGGATTTTTTGGGGTGCTCAGGATGTTTTGGGGTGCTCAGGTTTTATTGGGGTGCTCAGGATTTTTTTGGGGTGCTCAGGATTTTTTGGGTGCTCAGGATGTTTTGGGTGCTCAGGATGTTTTGGGGTGCTCAGGATTTTTTTGGGTGCTCAGGATGTTTTGGGGTGCTCAGGTTTTTTTGGGGTGCTCAGGATTTTTTTGGGGTGCTCAGGATGTTTTGGGTGCTCAGGTTTTATTGGGGTGCTCAGGATGTTTTGGGGTGCTCAGGATTTTTTGGGTGCTCAGGATGTTTTGGGGTGCTCAGGATGTTTTGGGTGCTCAGGATATTTTGGGGTGCTCAGGATTTTTTGGGTGCTCAGGTTTTATTGGGGTGCTCAGGTTGTTTTTGGGTGCTCAGGATGTTCTGGGTGCTCAGGATGTTTTGGGTGCTCAGGATATTTTGGGGTGCTCAGGATTTTTTTGGGGTGCTCAGGATTTTTTTGGGTGCTCAGGATGTTTTGGGTGCTCAGGATTTTTGGGGTGCTCAGGATATTTTGGGTGCTCAGGATTTTTTGGGGTGCTCAGGATTTTTTTGGGGTGCTCAGGATGTTTTGGGGTGCTCAGGATGTTTTGGGGTGCTCAGGATGTTTTGGGTGCTCAGGATTTTTTGGGTGCTCAGGTTTTATTGGGGTGCTCAGGATTTTTTTGGGGTGCTCAGGATGTTTTGGGGTGCTCAGGATGTTTTGGGGTGCTCAGGATTTTTTGGGGTGCTCAGGATGTTTTGGGGTGCTCAGGATTTTTTTGGGGTGCTCAGGATTTTTTTGGGGTGTGCTGGTGCCACTGAGGGCTCTGTGAGGGGTGGGGTGGGGGGTCACAGCACCCCAAAATCCCCCGGGGTGGGGGAGGGGCACAGCCCTGGGAGAGCCAGGGAGCAGCTGCTGCCCCAAATCCCTGCAGGGACATCCCCAAAATCCTGCCTGCTGTGGGATGGTGGGATAATGGCATGGGATGGGATGGGATCCATGGGATGGGATGGGATCCGTGGGATGGGATGGGATGGGATCCATAGGATGGGATGGGATCCATGGGATGGGATGGGATCCATGGGATCCATGGGATGGGATGGGACCCATGGGATGGGATCCATGGGATGGGATGGGATCCATGGGATGGGATGGGATCCATGGGATCCATGGGATGGGATGGGACCCATGGGATGGGATCCATGGGATGGGATGGGATGGGACCCATGGGATGGGATCCATGGGATGGGATGGGATGGGATCAGTGGGATGGGATCCATGGGATGGGATCAGTGGGATGGGATAAATGGGATAATGGGATCAGTGGGATAATGGGATGGGATCCATAGGATGGGATCCATGGGATGGGATGGGATGGGATCCATGGGATGGGATGGGATGGGATCCATGGGATGGGATCCATGGGATGGGATGGGATGGGATGGGATCCATAGGATGGGATGGGATCCATGGGATGGGATGGGATGGGATCCATAGGATGGGATGGGATCCATGGGATGGGATCAATGGGGTCAACTGGGAGATGTTTTAGGGTGGAGACTTTTCCTGGGATGGGATAAACTGGGAGATGTTTCAGGGCAGGGAATATTCCTGGGATGAGATAACTGGAAGATACTTTAGGGCACAGCCCCTTTCCTGAGATGGGATAAACTGGGAGATGTTTTAGGGCACAGACACTTTCCTGGGATGGGATGGAATGGGATGGGATGAACTGGGAGCCCTTTTCCTGGGATAGGAAAAAATGGGAGATATTTTAGGGCAAGAACCTTTCCTGGGATGGGATGGGATGGGATGGGATGGGATGGGATGGGATAGACTGGAAGATGTTTTAGGGCAGGGAATATTCCTGGGATGGGATAACTGGGAGACATTTTAGGGTACAGCTCCTTTCCTGGGATAGGATAAACTGGGAAATGTTTTAGGGCAAGAACCTTTTGTAGGATGGGATGGGATAAACTGGGAGATGCTTTAGGGCAGGGACTTTTCCTGGGATGGGATGGGATAAACTGAGAAATATTTTAGGGCAGAGCCCCTTTCCTGGGATGGGATGAAATGGGAGATGTTTTAGGGCAGGGACATTTCCTGGGATGGGATCCATGGGATCCATGGGATGGGATCTGTGGGATGGGATCCATGGGATCCATGGGATGGGATCTGTGGGATGGGATCCGTGGGATGGGATCCATTGGATGGGATGGGATCCATGGGATCCATGGGATCCATGGGATGGGATGGGATGGGATCCATTGGATGGGATGGGATCCATGGGATCCATGGGATCCATGGGATGGGATGGGATGGGATCCATGGGATGGGATGGGATCCATGGGATGGGATCCACGGGATCCACGGGATCCACAGGATGGGATCCACGGGATGGGATGGGATCCACGGGATGGGATCCATGGGAGGGATCTGTGGGATGGGATCCGTGGGATGGGATCCACGGGATGGGATCTGTGGGATGGGATCCACGGGATGGGATCCATGGGATGGGATGGGATCCATGGGATCCATGGGATCCACAGGATCCATGGCAGACACTCCAGGGCAGAGCTGTGGCTGAGGCACCCCCTGCACCCCTCCCTGTGTGCCCCCAGCCTGTGCCTGTGTTCTCCTGGGAAAAGCAGAATCCCCAGGATTCCCAAGATCCCCCAGGATCCCCAGTGTCCCCAGATTCCCCAGTGTCCCCAGGATCCCCAGATCCCCCAGGATCCCCAGTGTCCCCAGATTCCCCAGTGTCCCCAGATTCCCCAGGATCCCCAGTGTCCCCAGATTCCCCAGGATGCCCAGGATTCCCTGATCCCCCAGGATGCCCAGATTCCCCAGATCCCCCAGGGTTCCCAGAATTCCCAGATTCCCCAGGATTCCCAGTGTCCCCAGGATTCCCCAGATTCCCCAGGATCCCCCCCAGGATCCCCCCCAGCTCCCTCACCAGGCCTGCAGGGCACAGATGGGGTCGATCTCGGTGACGTAGACGATGGAGCCCATGGCCTTGAGAGCAGCACAGCAGCCCTTGCCCACCTGGGGACAGAGCAGGGACACACCTGGGAACCCCCTGCATCCTGGGAGGGGCCCAGGGGGGCCAAAAATATCCTGGGAGTGGCCCAGGGGGGCCAAAAATATCCTGGGAGTGGCCCAGGGGAGACAAAAATATCCTGGGAGTGGCCCAGGGGAGCCAAAAATATCCTGGGAGTGTCCCAAGGGGAGCCAAAAATATCCTGGGAGTGTCCCAGGGGGGCCAAAAATATCCTGGGAGTGTCCCAGGGGGGCCAAAAATATCCTGGGAATGGCCCAGGGGAGCCAAAAATATCCTGGGAATGGCCCAGGGGAGCCAAAAATATCCTGGGAGTGGCCCAGGGGAGCCAAAAATATCCTGGGAGTGTCCCAGGGGGGCCAAAAATATCCTGGGAGTGGCCCAGGGGGGCCAAAAATATCCTGGGAGTGTCCCAGGGGGGCCAAAAATATCCTGGGAGTGTCCCAGGGGAGCCAAAAATATCCTGGGAGTGTCCCAGGGGAGCCAAAAATATCCTGGGAGTGTCCCAAGGGGAGCCAAAAATATCCTGGGAAATCCTTTATGGATTCTGGGAATGTCCCAGGGGGATCAAAAAAATCCTGGGAAACCCTCCCTGCATCCTGGGAGGGGCCCAGGGGGCCAAAAATATCCTGGGAGTGTCCCAGGGGAGCCAAAAATATCCTGGGAAACCCTCCCTGCATCCTGGGAATGGCCCAGGGGAGCCAAAAATCCTGGGAAATCCTTCCTGGATCCTGGCAGGGTCCAAAGAGATCTAAAAATCCTGGGAAATCCTTTCTGGATTCTGGGAACATCCCAAGGGATCCAAAAATCCTGGGAAACCCTTGCTGGATCCTGGGAACATCCCAAGGGATCAAAAAAATCCTGGAAAATCCTCCCTGGATCCTGGGAGGGTCCCAAGGGATGCACAACTCCAGGAACATTCCCTGGACTTTGGGAATTTCCCAAGGGATCCAAAACTCCAGGAAAATCCTCCCTGGAGATCAGGAATTTCCAAGGGATTCAAAACTCCAGGAAATTTTCCTGGAGCTCAGGAATTTCCCAAAGGATTTAAAACCTCAGGAAAATCTTCTCTGGATTTTGGGAATTTCCCAAGGGATGCACAACTCCAGGAAATTTCCCTGGATTTTGGGAATTTCCCAAGGGATTCAAAACTCCAGGAAAATCTTCTCTGGATTTTGGGAATGTCCCAAGGGATGCACAACTCCAGGAAAATCTTCCTGGATTTTGGGAATTTCCCAAGGGATGCACAACTCCAGGAAAATCTTCCTGGATTTTGGGAATTTCCCAAGGGATTCAAAACTCCAGGAAATTTTCCTGGAGCTCAGGAATTTCCCAAAGGATTTAAAACCTCAGGAAAATCTTCTCTGGATTTTGGGAATTTCCCAAGGGATCCAGAACTCCAGGAAATTTCTCTGGATTTTGGGAATTTCCCAAGGGATTCAAAAAAGGATTCCCAAGGTCTGGAATGCACCAGATCAGCAGATTCCAAAATCCCAGGGAAAGTTTTGGGAGCTTTTTTAATTTAATTAATTAATTAGGGTGTTAATGAGCTTTAACTCCTGCCCAGCACAGGCACTGCAGGGAATTCAGGTTAAACCATTAAAAATTCCCAAAAATGGGATTACAGCAGGAAAAAAAACCCTTAAAAAAAAAAAAAATCCTGGTGTGAAGTGGTCCTGAGGAAAAAACTGGGAAAAGAGGAATATTCCCATTTAGAGAGGTGAAGGCATAAATCAAAATTAATTCTCTTTGAGCACCCTGGAATGCTCAGAACATCTGCAGATTTTAGTAAAATTAAATATATTTAATATAATATCTATTTAATGTATATTAATATAAATTAATTAATATAAATATATATTAAATATATTTCAATTAAATATAATATTAATATTATATAAATGTGTGGTGTCAATATCTGGGCATGCCAATATCCAGATATTAAAGATATTCAGAATATTTAATTAAAAAAAAAAAAAAAAAAAGATTCAGCTCTGGCATCTCTTTAATAATAAAGAAGTGAAGAAAATGTGTCAGTTTTTGGCAAATTTCTGAGGTTTGGAGAGTCCTGGAGGTGCAGAGCAAAGATGTGAGGGGGGAGGAAGCTGGGCTGGTTTTACATAGGGAATTCCTGGGGGAAAAGGGGAAGAATTGGGAAAAAAAGGGGAAAAAAAGGGGAAAAAAAAAAGGGGAAAAAGGGGGGAATAAAAGGGAAGATAAAAAGGGGAAAAAAAAAAAGAGAAAAGAAGGAGAAAAGAAAGGAAAAAAAGGAGAAAAAAGGGAGAAAAAAAGGGAGAAAAAAAGGGAGAAAAAAAGGGAGAAAAAAAGGGAGAAGAAAAGGGAAAGAAAAGGGGAAAGAAAAGGGGAAAGAAAAGGGAAAAAAAGGAAAGAAAAGGAAAAAAAGGGGAAAAAAGAAAAAAAAGGAAAAAAAGGAAAAAAAAAAAAAAAAGGAAAAAAGGGAAAAAAGGAAAAAAGGGAAAAAGGGAAAAAAGGAAAAAAAGGAAAAAAGGAAAAAAGGAAAAAAAGAAAAAGGGAAAAAGGGGAAAAAAAGGGAAAAAAAAAGGGAAAAAAAAGGAAAAAAAAGGAAAAAAAGGGAAAAAAAGGGAAAAAAAAAGGAAAAAAAAAAAAAGGAAAAAAAAAGGAAAAAAAGGGAAAAAGGAAAAAAAGGAAAAAAAGGGAAAAAAAGGAAAAAAAGGGAAAAAAGGGAAAAAAAAAGGAAAAAAAGGAAAAAAAAGGGAAAAAAGGGAAAAAAGGAAAAAAAAGGAAAAAAAAAAAAAAAGGGGGGAAAAAGGAAAAAAAGGAAAAAAAAGGAAAAAAAAATGGGGAAAAAAACCTGAAAAAAAGAAAAACCATTGGGAAAAAAAAATTGGGAAACAAAATTGGGAAAACAAAATTGGGAAACCATTGGGGAATGGAGCCCCTTACCTCCCCATAGCCACAAACCACCACCTGCTTCCCTCCAAACATCATGTCCGTTGTCCTCTTAAGGCTGAGGAAAAAGAAAATTAAAACCAATCCCCAATTAAAGGTCATTTCAAACCACAGTTCCAGCCCAGCACTGAGAGCTGCTCCAAGGATGGATCCACAGCTGGATCCTGCATCCCTGAAATTCCAGGAAAAGGGAAAACCCCCAAAAAAAAACCTCCCAAAAATTTCCCTTTTCCTTTTGGGTTTCTTTTGTTCTTCCAACAATGAGGATGGAATTTGGGTTTGGAGCCCTTTTTTTTTTGTTGATTTTTATTCCTTTACCCTTTGTTTTGACATTTTCAAAAGATTGAAAATCCTTCCCAAAAATAATCTGATTTTTTTTTTTTTTTTTTTAATGGGAATTTTTGTTGCCAACCCCGAGTGCCCCCCCCAAGGGGGTGGGAGGTCCTTGCCAGGATTTTTCCCAAATTCAGCTCCTGCTCCCTGCCTGAGCCTGCCCTACATTCCAGGCTATTTTTAGCTCTGGAATAAACAGGTTAGCAGTGCAGGGAAGGTGAAATTCCAGCATTTTTCCATGGGAATTCAGCCCAACCCCCTCATCTGAGCTGATTCCATCTTCAATTCCTCAACCCAAATCCCAATTTATCCTTCAAGGTGTTTCCATGGAATCTCAGGGTTTATTGGGTTGGAAAAAACCTTAAATCCCATCCCAAGGATCCCATTATCCCATTATCAATTATCCCATTATCAATTATCCCATTATCAATTATCCCATTATTAATTATCCCATTATCCCATTATCCCATTATTCCAGGGACATTTTCCCCTGTCCCAGCTGCTCCCAGCCCCAGTTTCCAGCCTGGCCTTGGAACATTCCAGGGATCCAGGGGCAGCCACAGCTGCTCTGGGAATTCTGTTCCCAGATTTCACTGCCCCCATTATTCCCATTATTGCTCCCTGTTTTTTGGGAGGTGCTGCTGCACATCCCAAATTTCCCTTGTGGGAATTCCTGCCCCATTCCCTGTGGGAATTCTTCCCATTCTCTGTGCGAATTCCTGCCCCATTCCCTGTGGGAATTCCTGCCCCTTTCCCTGTGGGAATTCTTCCCATTCTCTGTGCGAATTCCTGCCCCATTCCCTGTGGGAATTCCTGCCCCTTACCTGTGGGAATTCCTGCCCCTTTCCCTGTGGGAATTCCTGCCCATTCCTTTTGGGAATTCCTGCCCCTTTCCTTGTGGAATTCCTGCCCATTCCTTTTGGGAATTCCTGCCCCTTTCCCTGTGGAATTCCTGCCTTTTCCTTTTGGGAATTCCTGCCTCATCCCTGTGGAATTCCTCCCCATTCCCCATGGAATCCCTCCCCATTCCCTGTGGGAAATTCCTCCTCATTCCTTATGGGAATTCCTCCCCAATCCCTGTGGGAATTCCTGCCCCTTACCTGTGGGAATTCCTGCCCAATCCCTGTGGGAATTCCTGCCCATTCCCTGTGGAATTCCTGCCCCATTCCCAGCAGGAATTCTTGCCCCATTCCCTGTGGGAATTCCTGCCCATTCCTCATGGAATTCCTCCCCATTCCCTGTGGGATTCCACCCCTTCCCCTGTGGGAATTCCTCCCATTCCCTGTGGAAATTCCTCCTCATTCCCCATGGAATCCCTCCCCATTCCCTGTGGGAAATTCCTCCTCATTCCTTATGGGAATTCCTCCCATTCCCCATGGGAATTCCTCCCATTCCCTGTGGGAATTCCTCCCCACTCTCTGTGGGAAATTCCTCCTCATTCCCTTATGGGAATTCCTCCCATTCCCTGTGGGAATTCCTCCCCAATCCCTGTGGGAAATTCCTGCCCATTCCTGTGGGAATTCCTCCCATTCCCATGGGATCCCGCCCCTCACCCATCCAGGATGGACTCCCTGCAGCAGTACAAGTTGTCGAATTTCTGTTTGGTGACGGAGTCGTTGACGTTCATGGCAGGCACGCAGAGCTTCCCTGCCTTGGAGAGCTGGTACAGCCTGCAGGGACAGGGACAGGGACAGGGACAGGGACAGGGACAGGGATCAGCCACGGGGAATTCAGCTGGGCTGGACAGGGCCCCAAACCATCCTGGATCCTGTCCCAGTGTCCAGCCTGGCCTGGGGCATCCCAGGGATCCAGGGATTCTCTGGCAATTCCAGCCCAGCCAGCAATTCCTTCCCCAGTCTCCCCTTTCCCAATTCCCTGTGTCCTGTCCCTCTGTGCCTTTCCCAAATTCCAGCTCTCCTGGAGCCCCTCCAGGCCCTGGAATGTGCTGGAAGCTCTCCCTGGATCCTTCCCTTCTCCAGCCTGGCAATTCCCAGCTCTCCACAAGCTCCCATTGGATCCATCTCCTCTCCAAGGAATTGATGCATCCAGGGCCTTCCCTTGCAATCTCAGGGAACCATCAAGGCTCTCCCTTCCCTTTTCCTCTCTTTTCTCTCCCCACTTGCCATCCAAATCCCTGCCAATGGATTCTGGGTGTCCTGAATCCCAGAATCCTGGCCTGCCTTGCCTGGCAAGGGCGCTCCAAGCTCATTCCAGGGACACCTCCCAGCATCCCAGGCTGCTCCAATCCTTCCTGGGCCATCCCAGGGATCCAGGGATTCTCTGGCAATTCCAGCCCAGCCAGCAATTCCTGCCCCAACCTCCCCTTTCCCAATCTGAAGCCATTCACTCATCTCTGAGCTTCTCCCTCCCCCAAAAAACCATCTCAGTTCCCCTCCCCAAATCTCCCTCCCCCAGATTTAGGTCAGGGCTGTGCTGCTCCCCACACTGAGGGGTGAGAGGTGGAGAATCCCCCCTGGGCACCCTCAGAGGGGCTCCTGCTGCTGCTGGGGCTCAGAGCAGCTCCTGCTCAGGGTTTGGAGCAGTTCCCATGCAAAGCCAGGCCTAGGCTGAGGGAAAGGCAGAGCCCAGGTGCTGCAGGTTTAGCCCTGAGCTTTGTCCCTGTTGTGTCCCGTTACCTGTGGACCCCAGTGACACTCTCCTCCACAATCCCCTTGATCTTCTTGAACATGTTGGGATATTTCTTGTAGATCCAGTGGGTGAGATCCCCCCCATCATCCAGGATCTGGAATAAAAACCAGGCACAGAGTCACTGCTGGGGGTGGGAGAGGAGAGGAGAGGAGAGGAGAGGAGAGGAGAGGAGAGGAGAGGAGAGGAGAGGAGAGGAGAGGAGAGGAGAGGAGGAGGAGAGGAGAGGAGAGGAGAGGAGAGGAGAGGAGAGGAGAGGAGAGGGAGAGGAGAGGAGAGGAGAGGAGAGGAGAGAGGAGAGGAGAGGAGAGGAGA
This sequence comes from Muscicapa striata striata, assembly GCA_030060385.1. Lineage (NCBI taxonomy): Eukaryota > Metazoa > Chordata > Aves > Passeriformes > Muscicapidae > Muscicapa > Muscicapa striata. The sequence continues at coordinate 141,572 of JAREIS010000485.1, read as the reverse complement.
GGAGAGGAGAGGAGAGCTTGGCAAGGCCAGCCAGGAAAAATCCCAGTGCCAGAAATCTCCAAATTCCAGGGAAAAGAGATGCCCAAGAGCTCCTGTGGGATGGCAGCAGGGAAGTGCTGGGCTCAGCCCCTGAAGGAGAAAAGGCACAAAAAGAGGGAAAAAACCCAAGTGTGGGTTTTGCAAAGTCCCTGCTGTGCCCAGGAGGGGCCTGGGCAGGGGGAGAAGCCTGAAGGGACCCAGGGGGATGGAGCAGGTGGCACCAGGGCAGGGCAAGGGGCCAGGGGCTGCCCCGGGGAGAGAACAATGGCACCACCATCATCATCATCACCTTCATCATCATTATTCATCATCATCATCACCTTCATCATCATCATCACCTTCATCATCACCATCACCATCACCATCATCATCACCATCATCACCTTCACCTTCATCATCATCACCTTCATCATCATCCTCATCCCACCCTTTGCACATTCCCTGCACCAAAACCTCACTGCATCCTCCTCCTCCTCTTTCTCCTCTTTCTCCTCCTTCTCTTCCCACATTCCATACACTGAGGTCAAAGACCTGTCACTTCATCATCATCACCACCCTCATCATCATCATCATCATCATCACCACCCTCCTCATCATCTCCATGCTCTTCTCTGCACGTTTCCTATTCCAGCACAAGGAATTCCCACTGCATCATCACCCTCCTCATCCTCCTCATCCCTGCATGTTCCATACAATGAACTCAGACTTCACTGCATCCTCCTCCTCCTCTTCTTCTTTCTCCTCCTTTTCTCCTTCTCTTTCTTGCCTTTTCCTCCTTTTTTCCTTCTCCTCCTTTTCTCCTTTTCCTCCTTCCCCTTTTCCTTTTCTCCTTCTCCTCCTTTCTCTTTTTTCCTTTTCATTTTCTCCTTTCCCTTTTCTCCTTTTTTCCTTCTCCTTTTCCTTTTCTCCTTCTCCCTTTCTCCCTTTCTCCTTTTCCCCTTTTCCTTTTCTCCTTTTTCCTTTTCTCCTTTTTCCTTTTCTCCTTTTTCCTTTTCTCCTTTTTTCCTTTTCTCCTTTCCCTTTTCTCCTTCTCCTCCTTTCCCTTTTCTCCTTCTCCCCCTTTTCCTTTTGTCCTTTTCCCTTTCTCCTTTTCCTTTCCCCTTTTTCCTTTTCTCCTTCTTTCTTTTCTCCTTTTTCCTTTTCTCATTTTTCCTTTTCTCCTTTTCATTTTCCTTTTCCCCTTTTTCCTTTTCTCCTTCTTTCTTTTCTCCTTTTCCCTTTCTCCTTTTCTCCTTTTTGCTTTTCTCCTTTTCCTTTTCTCCTTTTCTTTTCTCCTTTTCCTTTTCTCCTTTTTCCTTTTCTCATTTTTCCTTTTCTCCTTTTCATTTTCCTTTTCTCCTTTTCCTTTTCCTCCTCCTTCATCTCCTTCTTTCCCTTTCTCTCCTTTTATCCCCATCCCACAGTCCCCAGCAGTTTGGGGACGTGGCCTGCAGAGTTTTTGGGTGCCCTGAATGGAAATGTCTCAGTTTGGAGCTTTTTGGGGACCCTCTGGAGCCTTCCCAGGACAAAGCTGGGGAGCAGCTGCTGCTCTGGAATGCCTGGGGAGCTCAGGGTGTCCTGAGCAGGAGAATCCAGGGAATCCATTCCCATTTTCCCAGCTTTTCCCAGGCCTCATTCCTACTCTTCCAGTCAGAGTTTTGGTTTGTTTTTTTTTTTTTTTTTTTTTTTGGGTATTTTTTTTTGTGCCTTTTTTTTTTGTTTGTTTGTTTGTTTGTTTGTTTTTTTTGGGTTTTTTTTGTTTTTTTTTGTTTGTTTGTTTTTGGTTTTTGTTTTTTTTTTTTTTTTTTTTTTTAAGAAAAAACCACTTTATTTGAGATGGAAATATTTTTTCCTAGAGAGAAGCAGCCTTGGCAGGTACCTGGAGTTTCTCCCCAGGTCACCAACTCCTCCCTCAGCCCTTCCATCCAAGGTTTTCTCCAGCAGGAAATCCCTGGAGAGGCTCTTCCATGAAGGAAACCTCAGAGATTCTGTGTTTTTCATGAAAACAAAACCTTTTTTCTGAACCATTCCACTCCAGAAGGATTCCCAGAATGGGAATGGCCATGAAGTGACCCCATTTCCAAGGAACAGGGAGCAATGACAGGAAAAATGAGTAATTAAAGAATTCCCAGAGCAGCTGTGATCCCTGCAATGCCCAAAGCTGGATGGGGCTGGATTGAAGATCCCTCCCAACCCAAAATTCCATTCCATTCCATGATCCTTCCCACACCATTCCCCACCCATTTCTCATCTCTAAAACCCCAGATCTCCCAAATCCAGCAAAAATCTCTGGGAACAGCTCCAAGATCCTGCTGCTCCCGCCATCAGCTCTGAAAATAGGCCCAGAATGAAGAGAAGCAAAATCTGCATTTTCTGGGACACTGACTTGTTCCAAAAGTGACATTTTGGATGGGAAATGATTCCTCCAAGAATTCCTCTGGTGTCTAGACTCAGTCTGATACCTTGGGGGTGGATTTTTATTTTTACATTCCTGTGTTTTTTGTCTTTTTTTTTTTTTTTTTTTTTTTTAAATAAAAGGTGACAGTGACTGGAAAGGACAAAAATCCCAAATGAGCCAATTCTGGCAAAAACCCAACTCAGCTCCACATTCCCACCTTTGATTCCTTCTCATCTCATTTAGATCAAGAGCTCCAGGGCTCAAAATCTCTGGGGAAATGAGATGAAAACAGCACCTCTGACAGCTGAAAATTATTCTGCTCACCCAATTCCAGGTGAATTTTTTTTCCCCTGGAAACGAGGGCAGGATAAAAAGGGAGTTGAGGGAACTGAGGTTTGTGTGGTTTAAAGTGTGGGAATCACTGAAAAATCAGGTTCCTGACAATCACCTCAGCCAAAAGTGAGAATTTAAGGGTGAAAAAGGTGAAAAACTTCTCCCAAATGTGATTTGGAGAATCAACTGCTTGACTGGTTTGGAGCCATTTTGAGCATGGTGAGACCCAGGAGGTTTTAGCTGCCCCTCCCTGCTGCTCCTGCTCCTCTCCAGATGTTTTCCAGCTGTTTCCCAACTCAGAAATCCACCTCAACACCCCCAAAAAACCCCATGAACTCAGCTGCTTTGGGAAGCAACGAGACAAAACCTGGCTTGGTGAGACCCAGGAGGTTTTAGCTGCCCTTCCCTGCTGCTCCTGCTCCTCTCCAGATGTTTTCCAGCTGTTTCCCAACTCACCATGTTGGGCTGCCAGCCCTCCACGTTGACGCAGCGGTCGATGCACCACCAGAAATCATCCTCAGATTCGCCCTTCCAGGCAAACACAGGGAAACCTGGGCAGGGAGGGAGAGGATGTTAGGGCAGGAAAATCCCTTGGGAATCAGCTCCTGGATGTTGATTTATTAATTGGTGTGTTAATTGAGTTGAATGGGTTGAATGAACTGCTCAGGTTCAGCCAGCGAGAGCCAACACGGATTCAGCCAGGTGGGTTCCCTGACTTTAAAGAGGAAAAATCCCTGGATTTATCCAGGTAAAACCACTGGATTTATCCAGGTAAAACCCTGGATTTATTCAGGTAAAACCACTGGATTTATCCAGGTAAAACCACTGGATTTATTCAGGTAAAACCCCTGGATTTATCCAGGTAAAAATCACTGGATTTATTCAGGTAAAATCCCTGGATTTATCCAGGTAAAATCACTGGATTTATCCAGGTAAAACCCCTGGATTTATCCAGGTAAAACCACTGGATTTATCCAGGTAAAAACCACTGGATTTCTTCAGGTAAAACCCCCTGGATTTATCCAGGTAAAATCCCTGTATTTATCCAGGTAAAAGCCCTGGATTTATCCAGGTAAAATCACTGGATTTATTCAGGTAAAACCACTGGATTTCTTCAGGTAAAACTCCCTGGATTTATCACGGTAAGAGCCCCTGGATTTATCCAGGTAAAAGCCCTGAATTTATCCAGGTAAAAGCCCTGGATTTATACAGGTAAAATCCCTGGATTTATCCAGGAAAAAATCCCTGGATTTATCCAGGTAAAACCCCCTGGATTTATCCAGATAAAAGCCCCTGGATTTATCCAGGTAAAACCACTGGATTTATCCAGGTAAAAGCCCCTGGATTTATTCAGGTAAAAGCCCCTGGATTTATCCAGGTAAAAATCCCTGGATTTATCCAGGTAAAATCACTGGATTTATTCAGGTAAAATCCCTGGATTTATCCAGGTAAAACCCCTGGATTTATCAAGGTAAAAATCACTGGATTTATCCAGGTAAAATCACTGGATTTATCCAGGTAAAACCCCTGGATTTATCAAGGTAAAAGCCCCTGGATTTATCCAGGTAGAAACCCCTGGATTTATCCAGGTAAAACCACTGGATTTATCCAGATAAAAACCCTGGATTTATCCAGGTAAAATCCCTGGATTTATCCAGGTAAAACCACTGGATTTATCCAGGTAAAACCCCTGGATTTATCCAGGTAAAAATCCCTGGATTTATTCAGGTAAAATCCCTGGATTTATCCAGTTAAACCACTGGATTTATCCAGGTAAAAGCCCTGAATCTATCGAGGTAAAAGCCCTGGATTTATCCAGGTAAAACCACTGGATTTATCCAGGTAAAAATCCCTGGATTTATCAAGGTAAAAGCCCCTGGATTTATTCAGGTAAAAATCCCTGGATTTATCCAGGTAAAAGCCCTGGATTTATCCAGGTAAAAATCTCTGGATTTACCAGGTAAAATCCCTGCTCTTACACAGGTAAAATCCTGGATTTATCCAGGTAAAATCCCTGGTCTTACCCAGATAAAATCCTTGGACATACTCAGGTAAATCTGATTTTGCCAAGTTAAATCCCTGATTCTATCCAGGTAAAATCCCTGATGCTATCCAGGTAAAATCCCTGTTTTTTTTCCAGGTAAAGCCCTTGGTCTTACCCAGGTAAAATCCTGGATTTATCCAGCTAAAATCCCTGCTCTTGCCCAGGTAAAATCCCTGCAGTTACCCAGATAAAATCCTTGGACATACTCAGGTAAATCTCCTGATTTTGCCAAGTTAAATCCCTGACTGCATCCAGGCAAAATCCTTGTCCTCACTTAGGTAAAACCCCTGGTCTTATCCAGGTAAAACCCTTGATCTCATCTAGGTAAAATCTCTGGATTTTCCAGGTTAAATCCCTTGATCTACTCAGGTTAAATCCTAGGCCTCATTCAGGTAAAATCCCTGGTCTTATCCAGATAAAATCCCTGGTCTTATCCAGGTAAAACCCCTGGATTTATCCAGGTAAAATCTCCACATTTACTCAGGATAAAACCGTGGTTTTACCCCAGTAAAATCCCTGGATTTACCAGGTAAAATCCCTGCTCTTACACAGGTAAAATCCTGGATTTATCCAGGTAAAATCCCTGGTCTTACCCAGATAAAATCCTTGGATATAATCAGGTAAATCTGATTTTGCCAAGTTAAATCCCTGACTGCATCCAGGTAAAATCCCTGTTTTTTTCCAGGTAAAACCCTTGGTCTTACCCAGGTAAAATCCTGGATTTACTCAGGTAACATCCCTGGATTTACTCAGGTAAAATCCTAGGCCTCATTTGGGTAAAATCCCTGGACTTACCCAGATAAAATCCTGGATTTATCCAGCTAAAATCCCTGCTCTTGCCCAGGTAAAAATCCCTGCAGTTACCCAGATAAAATCCTTGGACATACTCAGGTAAATCTCCTGATTTTGCCAAGTTAAATCCCTGACTGCATCCAGGTAAAATCCTTGTCCTCACTTAGGTAAAACCCCTGGTCTTATCCAGGTAAAACCCTTGATCTCATCTAGGTAAAATCTGGATTTTCTCAGGTAAAACCCCTGGATTTACTCAGGTAAAATCCTAAGCCTCATTTATATAAAATACCTTAATTTACTCAGATTAAATCCTTGGTTTTACCCAGGTAAATTACTGGATTTATCCAGGTAAAATCCTAGGCAGCAAAAATTCCCTATAAACGGCAGGAGCAATTCCTTATAAAATCCATGAGGAATTCCCTTTAAAAGGCAGGAGAAGTCCCCTATAAAACCCTGGAATTCCTTATAAAACCCAGGAGAAATCTCCTATAAAACCCAAGAATTCACAATAAAATCCATAAGGAATTCCTTTAAAGATCCAGGAGAAATTCCATATAAAATCCAGCGGGAATTCCCAATAAAATCCTGAAGAAATTCCCTATAAAACCCAGGAGAAATTCCCTACAAAATCCTGAAGAAATTCCCTCTAAAATCCAGAAGGAATTTGATATAAAATGCATGAGGAATTCCCAATAAAATCCATATAGAATTCCCTATAAAACCTATGAGGAATTCTGTATAAAATCCATAAGGAATTCCCTAAAAAATCCTGAATTCCCAGTAAACCCCAGGAGGAATTTCCTATAAACCCCAGAAGAAATCCCCTATAAAACCCAGAAGAAATTCACTACAAAAGCCTGGAATTCCCTATAAAACCAGGAGGAATTCCCTATAAAATCCTGAAGAAATTCCCTATAAAATCTAGAAGAAATTCTATATAAATCCCAACAGGAATTCCCTATAAACCCCAGATGAAATTCCCTATAAAACCCATGAGGAATTCCCTATAAAATCCTGGAATTCCTTATAAAACCCAGGAGGAATTCCCTATAAAACCCCGGATGAATTTTCTGTAAAATCCAGAAAAAAATCCCTATAAAATCCATATAGAATTCCCTATAAAACCCAGGAGAAATTCCCTATAAAATCCATAAGGAATTACTTAAAAAAATCCTGAATTCCCAATAAAATCCAGGAGGAATTCCCTATAAATTCCATATAGAATTCCCTATAAAATCCAGGAGGAATTCCTTCTACAATCCAGAAGGAATTCCTTAAAAAACCCAGGAGGAATTCCCTATAAAACACAGGATGAATTCCCTACAAAATCCTGAAGAAATTCCCTATTAAATCCAGAAGGAATTTGATATAAAATGCATGAGGAATTATCTATAAAATCCACATAGAATTCCCTATAAACCCCAGGAGGAATCCTCTATAAAACCCAGGAGGAATTTCCTATAACCCCCAGAAGAAATCTCCTATAACACCCAGAAGAAATTCACTACAAAACCCTGGAATTCCCTATAAACCCCAGGAGGAATTCCCTATAAAATCCCGAAGAAATTCTCTATAACCCCCAGAAGAAATTCCCCACGAAAGCCCAGAATTCCCTATAAACCCCAAGAGGAATTCCCCACAAAAGTCTGGAATTCCCTATAAACCCCAGGAGGAATTCCCTATAAACTCCAGGAGGAATTCCCCACAAAAGCCCGGAATTCCCTGTGAATCCCAGGAGGAATTCCCTGTGAATCCCAGGAGGAATTCCCTATAAAGCCCAGGAGGAATTACCTATAAACCCCAGGAGGAATTCCCTATAAACCCCAGAATTCCCTGTAAATCCCAGGAGGAATTCCCTATAAAACCCAGGAGGAATTCCTTATAAAACACAAGAAGAATTCCCTATAAACCCCAGAAGAAATTCCCCATAAAATCCCGGAATTCCCTGTAAATCCCAGGAGGAATCCCCTATAAACCCCAGCAGAAATTCCCCCCAAAACCCCGGAATTCCCTATAAAATCCCAAAGAAATTCTCTATAAACTCCCTACGAAATTCCCCATGAATCCCAGGAGGAACTCCCTATAAACCCCAGGAGGAATTCCCTGTGAATCCCAGCAGAAATTCCCGATAAAACCCCGAATTCCCTGTGAATCCCAGGAGGAATTCCCTATAAACCCCAGGAGAATTCCCCATGAAAGCCTGGAATTCCCTATAAATCCCAGGAGGAATTCCCTGTGAATCCCAGGAGGAATTCCCTATAAACCCCAGGAGGAATTCCCCACAAAAGTCCGGAATTCCCTGTGAATCCCAGGAGGAATTCCCTATAAACCCCAGGAGGAATTCCCTATAAACCCCAGAAGAAATTCCCCATAGAACCCCAGAATTCCCTGTAAACCCCAGCAGAAATTCCCCCCAAACCCCGAATTCCCTGTGAATCCCAACAGGAATTCCCTGTGAATCCCAGGAGGAATCCCCTATAAACCCCAGGAGGAATTCCCTATAAACCCCAGCAGAAATTCCCCCCAAACCCTGAATTCCCTGTGAATCCCAGGAGGAATTCCCTGTGAATCCCAGGAGGAATTCCCCATGAAAGCCTGGAATTCCCTGTGAATCCCAGGAGGAATTCCCTATAAACCCCAGCAGGAATTCCCTATAAACCCCAACAGAAATTCCCCACAAACCCCGGAATTCCCTGTGAATCCCAGGAGGAATTCCCTATAAACCCCAGGAGGAATTCCTTATAAAACACAGGAAGAATTCCCTACAAACCCCAGCAGAAATCCTCACGAAAGCCCAGAATTCCCTGTAAACCCCAGGAGGAATTCCCCATAAAACCCCGGAATTCCCTATAAATCCCAGGAAGAATTCCCTATAAACCCCAGAAGAAATTCCCCATAGAACCCCAGAATTCCCTATAAACCCCAGCAGAAATTCCCCACAAAAGCCCAGAATTCCCTGTGAATCCCAGGAGGAATTCCCTGTGAATCCCAGGAGGAATCCCAGCAGAAATTCCCGATAAAACCCCGAATGAATCCCAGGAGGAATTCCTGAGAAAATTCCCGATAAAACTCCGACCTCCCTGTGAATCCCAGGAGGAATTCCCGGAGGAATTCTAACCAGCAGAAATTCCATAAACCCGAATTCCCTGAATCCCGAGAATTCCCTGAATCCCAGCAGAAATTCCGATAACCCGAATTCCCTGAATCCCAGGAGGAATTCCCTATAACCCAGCAGAAATTCCCCATAACCCAACCCATGAATCCCAGGGAATTCCCTGTAATCCCAGAGAATTCCTATAAAACCCCGAGAATTCCCTATAGACCAAATTCCCGACGGGGGAATTCCTGTAATCCCAGGAGGAATCCCTATAAACCCATAGGAATTCCTTAAACCCACAGAAATTCCATAAACCCAAATTCCTGAAATCCCAGGAGGAATTCCCATAAACCCAGGAGGAATTCCTCATAAACCGGAATTCCTATAAATCCCAGGAGGAATTCCTTAAACCCAGAGAATTCCTGAACCTGAATTCCCAATCGGAGGAATTCCCTGTAATCCCAGGAGGATTCCCTATAAACCCCAGAGAATTCCCATAAAGCCCAGGAGAATTCCCTAAATCCCAGAGAATTCCCATAGAACTTCCCTAGACCCAAATTCCCTAAACCCCGAATTCTGAATCCCAGGAGGAATCCCTAAAACCCAGCAGAATTCCCAAGAATCCTGACAGAATTCCATGAATCGCCCAGGAGAATTCCCAAAAGCCCGAGAATTCCCGGAATTCCTATCCCAGCAGAAATTCCCGATAAAACCCAATTCCTGTGGAGGAATTCCCAGGAGGAATTCCTAAAACCCAGGAATTCCTGAACCAGAGAAATTCCCTATAAACCCCAGAATTCCTGAAACCCAGAGATCTTCCCAAGAATCCTTAACCAGGAATTCCGTAAACCCATCGAATTCCCATAGAATTCTCGAAAGATCCTTAAACCCAGGAATTCCCACAAAACCTGAATTCTCGAATCCCAGGAATCCCCTAAACCCAGAGAATTCCCGATCGGAATCCCATCAAGCAGAATTCCCTAAACCCGAATTCCCTTAATCCCAGAGGAATTCCTTGTGAATCCCAGGAGGAATCCCTATAATCCCAGGAGGAATTCCCCAAAACCCAGAAAATTCCCATGTGAATCCCAGGAGATCCTTGTAATCCCAGGAGGAATTCCCTATAAACTCCCTACGAAATTCCCCATAAAACCCCGAATTCCCTGTGAATCCCAGGAGGAATCCCCTATAAACCCCAGCAGGAATTCCCCACAAAAACTGATTCCTGTAGATTCCCAGGAATTCCCAAAAGCCGAATTCCTGAATCCCAGCAAAATTCGATAAAGCCCGAATTCCTGAATCAGAAATTCCCCCAAAAACCCGGAATTCCCGTGAATCCCAGCAGAAATTCCCCCCCGAATTCCTGTGAAAGCCCCCAAATTCCCGGAATTCCCTGTGAATCCCAGCAGAAATTCCCGATAAACGCCAATTCCTGAAGCCCAGTGAATTCCCCACAAAAGCCTGGAATTCCCTGTGAATCCCAGGAGGAATTCCCCCCAAAAGCCCGGAATTCCCGGTGAATCCCAGCAGAAATTCCCGATAAAAGCCCGAATTCCCTATGAATCCCAGCAGAAATTCCCGATAAAACCCCGAATTCCCGGTGAATCCCAGCAGAAATTCCCGATAAAACCCCGAATTCCCTGTGAATCCCAGCAGAAATTCCCGATAAAACCCCGAATTCCCGGCCCGTCCCAGCTCTCGGCCCCGATAAAACCCCGAACTCCCTATGAATCCCAGCAGAAATTCCCGATAAAAGCCCGAATTCCCGGCCCGTACCGCTCTCGGCCAGCGCCGCCGCCACCTCGTTGAGGGTGGAGTAGATGTTGCAGGCGGCCCAGCGGCACTGAGCGCCCAGCGCCCCCAGCGTCTCCATCAGCACCTGCGCCAAAACACGCGACAATCAGGGACAGGACACGGCATTTACCGGGGAAAGCAACGGGAAATCAGGGACACAAACATGGGGTTTATTGGGGAAAGCAACGGGAAATCAGGGACACAAAAATGGGGTTTATTGGGGAAAGCAACGGGAAATTAGTGACACAAACATGGGGTTTATTGGGGAAAGCAACGGGAAATTAGGGACACAAACATGGGATTTACTGGGGAAAACAACGGGAAATTAGTGACAGAAAAATGGGATTTACTGGGGAAAACACTGGGAAATTAGTGATACAAAAATGGGGAAAGCACTTATGAAAAATGGGAAACACTGGGAAATTAGTGATACAAAAGTGGGATTTATTGGGGAAAGCACTGGGGAATCAGTGACACAAACATGGGATTTATAGGGGAAAAAATGGGAAATTAGTGACAGAAAAATGGGATTTATTGGGGAAAGCACTGGGAAATTAGTGATACAAAAATGGGATTTACTGGGGAAAGCAACGGGAAATTAGTGATACAAAAATGGGATTTATTGGGGAAAGCACTGGGAAATTAGTGATACAAAAATGGGATTTACTGGGGAAAGCAATGGGAAATTAGTGATACAAAAATGGGATTTATTGGGGAAAACAGTGACACAAACATGGGATTTACTGGGGAAAGCACTGGGAAATTAGTGACACGAACATGGGATTTATTGGGAAAAAAATGGGAAATCAGTGACACAAAAATGGGATTTATTGGGTAAAACAGTGACACAAACATGGGATTTACTGGGAAAAACAGTGACACAAACATGGGATTTATTGGGGAAAGCACTGGGAAATCAGTGACACAAAATGGGATTTATTGGGGAAAGCACTGGGAAATTAGTGACACAAACATGGGATTTATTAGGAAATACAGTGACACAAACATGGGATTTATTGGGGAAAACAGTGACACAAAAATGGGATTTATTGGGGAAAGCACTGGGAAATTAGTGACACAAACATGGGATTTATTGGGAAAACAGTGACACAAAAATGGGATTTACTGGGGAAAGCACTGGGAAATCAGTGACACAAAAATGGGATTTATTGGGGAAAACAGTGACACAAACATGGGATTTATTAGGGAAAATAGTGATACAAAAATGGGATTTATTGGGGAAAGCACCAGGAAATTAGGGATACAAAAGTTGGATTTATTGGGAATAACAATGGGAAATCAGTGATACAAAAATGGGATTTATTGGCAAAAGCATCAGGAAATTGGAGAGACAAACATGGGATTTATAGGGAAAAACAATGAGAAATTAGTGACACAAAAATGGGATTTTGTTGCTAAAAACACTGGCAAAAATCAGCTTGGTGATACAAAAACGGGGATTTTACTGGTAAAAAAATGGGAAATCAGCTCAAGAATAAGGGATTTATTGGGAAAAAAAGCAGGAAATCAGCAACACAAAAATGGGATTTATTGGGAAAAACACTGGGAAATTAGTGACAGAAATATGGGATTTATTGGGAAAAACAGCGGGAAATTAGTGACACAAAAATTGGATTTATTGGGAAAAAAACCAGGAAATTAGTGATACAAAAATGGGAATTTGGATATAAGCAGTGGGAATTCCCAGTTTGGGGTCAGTTTGGGTTTGGGGTCAGTTTTAGGGGAGGGGCAGTGTTATTCCCAGTTTGGGGTCAGTTTTAGGGCAGGGGCAGTGGGAATTCCCAGTTTGGGGTCAGTTTTAGGGGAGGGACAGTGGGAATTCCCAGTTTGGGGTCAGTTTTAGGGGAGGGGCAGTGGCAGTGCCCAGTCTGGGGTCAGTTTTAGGGGTGAGACAGTGGCAGTGCCCAGTCTGGGGTCAGTCTGGGTTTGGGGTCAGTTTTAGGGGTGGGGCAGTGTTATTCCCAGTTTGGGGTCAGTCTGGGGTCAGTCTAGGTTTGGGGTCAGTTTTAGGGGAGGGGCAGTGGGAATTCCCAGTTTGGGGTCAGTTTTAGGGGAGGGGCAGTGGCAGTGCCCAGTTTGGGGTCAGTCTGGGGTCAGTCTGGGTTTGGGGTCAGTTTTAGGGCAGGGGCAGTGGGAATTCCCAGTTTGGGGTCAGTTTTAGGGGAGGGGCAGTGTTATTCCCAGTCTGGGGTCAGTCTGGGGTCAGTCTGGGTTTGGGGTCAGTTTTAGGGCAGGGGCAGTGTTATTCCCAGTCTGGGGTCAGTTTTAGGGCAGGGGCAGTGCTATTCCCAGTCTGGGGTCAGTCTGGGGTCAGTCTGGGGTCAGTTTTAGGGCAGGGGCAGTGCTATTCCCAGTCTGGGGTCAGTTTTAGGGCAGGGGCAGTGCTATTCCCAGTCTGGGGTCAGTTTTAGGGCAGGGGCAGTGCTATTCCCAGTCTGGGCTCAGCCTGGGCTCAGCCTGGGTTTGGGGGCCCCTCTCACCGCTGTCTGGGCTGTGATGTGGGTGCACCCCACAATCTTGGCCCCAGCCAGGGGTTTCTCCCCCTGCGCTCTCTTCCTCAGAGCCATCAGCGCCGGCATCTCTGCAAGGGAACAGCGGAAACGCTCCAGGCAGGGACCACGGGACAGTGGGATAGTGGGACAGTGGGACAGTGGGATCAATGGGGTCAATGGGATAGTGGGATAGTGGATAATGGGATAGTGGGATAGTGGATAATGGGATAGTGGGATAGTGGGATAGTGGGATAATGGGATCAATGGGATCAATGGGGTCAATGGGGTCAATGAGATCAATGGGATAATGGATAATGGGATAATGGGATAATGGGATAGTGGGATAGTGGGATAGTGGGATAGTGGATAATGGGATAGTGGGATAATGGGATAATGGATAATGGGATAGTGGAATAGTGGGATAATGGGATAATGGGATAGTGGGATAGTGGGATAATGGGATAATGGGATAATGGATAATGGATAATGGGATAGTGGAATAGTGGGATAGTGGGATAGTGGGATAATGGGATAGTGGGATAGTGGGATAGTGGGATAATGGATAATGGGATCAATGGGATAATGGGATAGTGGGATAATGGATAATGGGATAATGGATAATGGGATAATGGGATAATGGGATCAATGGGATAATGGAAAATGGGATAATAGGATAAGGGGATAATGGGATAGTGGGATAGTGGGATAATGGATAATGGATAATGGGATAATGGAGAATGGGATAATGGGATAGTGGGATAATGGTATAGTGGGATAGTGGGATAATGGGAGCAATGGGATAATGGGATGATGAGATGATGGGATGGTATAATGGATAATGGGATAGTGGGATAGTGGAATAATGGGATAATGGATAATGGGATAATGGATAATGGGATAATGGGATGGGACGGGATAATGGGATGGGATGGGATAATGGGATGGGATCGATGGGATAATGGGATAATGGGATCCACGGCATGGGACCACTGGGATGGGATGGGATCAATGGGATGAGAATAATGGGATAATGGGATAATGGAATTCATAGCATGAGATGGGATGGGATAATGGGATCGATGGGATGGGATCAATGGGATGGGATCCACGAGATAATGGGATAATGGGATGGGATCCATAGGATGGGATGGGATGGGATGGGATGGGATGGGATCAATGGGATCAATGGGATCAATGGGATGGGATGATGGACCTTTCCCACCTCCCAAAACCCCCCAGAACTCTCCCATCCCCCAAAACCTCCCCACCCCGAGGATCAGGGTCAGGCTGCTCCCACCTCCCTGAGCCCCCCAGAGGGGTTTGGGGTGAGGATTTGGGATCAGGATGTGGGATCAGATTTGGGATGAGGATTTGGGATCAGGATGTGGGATCACTTTTGGATCAGATTTGGGATCAGATTTGGGATCAGGATTTGGGATCAGATTTGGGATCAGGATGTGGGATTAGATTTGGGATCAGGTTTGGGATCAGATTTGGGATGAGAATTTGGGATCAGGATTTGGGGTGAGGATTTGGGATCAGATTTGGGGTGAGGATTTGGGATCAGATTTGGGATGAGAATTTGGGATCAGAATTTGGCATGAGGATTTGGGATGAGGATTTGGGATGAGGATTTGGGATCAGGATGTGGGATCACATTTGGGATCAGGATTTGGGATCAGGATTTGGGATCACATTTGGGATCAGGATTTGGGATCAGATTTGGGATCAGATTTGGGATCAGGATATGGGATCAGGATGTGGGATCAGATCTGGGATCAGGATATGGGATCAGATTTGGGATGAGAATTTGGGATCAGATTTGGCATGAGGATTTGGGATCAGATTTGGGATGAGGATTTGGGATCAGATTTGGGATCAGGATTTGGGATCAGATTTGGGATCAGGATTTGGGATCAGGATATGGGATCAGGATATGGGATCAGGATTTTGGATCAGGATTTGGGATCAGCTCTGGGATCAGGATATGGGATCAGGATATGGGATCAGATCTGGGATCAGATTTGGGATCAGCTCTGGGATCAGGATATGGGATCAGGATATGGGATCAGATTTGGGATCAGGATATGGGATCAGGATATGGGATCAGCTCTGGGATCAGCTCTGGGATCAGCTTTGGGATCAGCTTTGGGATCCGATTTGGGATGAGAATTTGGGATCAGGATTTTGGATCAGGATGTGGGATCAGCTCTGGGATCAGGATGTGGGATCAGCTCAGGGATCTGATCTGGGATCAGCTGTGGGATCCGTTCGTGCCCGCTCCGGTCCCTGACCCTGCTCGGCGATCTCGATCTCGCGCCGCCCGAACTCGGCCTGTTTGATGTTCTTGACGCAGAAGTCGCCGCTGCCCCGCGAGTTCTTCTGCTGCTTGTCCCGGGGCGACGTCTCGTCCTCGGAGCTGTCCGTGTACGAGGCGGCTGCGCACACAGAGCACGCGCGGGATTTTGGGGCATTTTGGGGGATTTTTTTGGGATTTTTTTTTAAATTTTTTTGGAATTATTTTGGGATTTTTTTGGGATTTTTTAAAAATTTTTTTGGAATTATTTTGGGATTTTTTGGGGGATTTTTTTAAATTTTTTTGGAATTATTTTGGGATTTTTTAAAAATTTTTTTGGAATTATTTTGGGATTTTTTGGGGATTTTTTTGGGGATTATTTATTTTTAATTTTTTTGGAATTATTTTGGGATTTTTTGGGATTTTTTGGAATTTTTTAAAATTTTTTTGGAATTATTTTGGGATTTTTTGGGATTTTTTGGGGGATTTTTTAAAAATTTTTTTGGAATTATTTGGGGATTTTTTGGGATTTTTTTTTTTAATTTTTTGGAATTATTTTTTTTGGGATTTTTTTGGGTTTTTTTAAATTTTTTTTTTAATTTTTTTGGAATTATTTGGGGATTTTTTTGGGATTTTTTGGGATTTTTTTTTTTTATTTTGGGATTTTTTGGGATTTTTTTGGGATTTTTTTTTAATTTTTTTGGAATTATTTGGGGATTTTTGGGGTTTTTAAAAATTTTTTTGGAATTATTTTGGGATTTTTTGGGATTTTTTTGGGGATTTTTTTTTATATTTTTTTGGAATTATTTTGGGATTTTTTTGGGATTTTTTAAAAATTTTTTTGGAATTATTTTGGGATTTTTTGGGATTTTTTGGGATTTTTTTTAATTTTTTTTTGAATTATTTTGGGATTTTTTTGGGGATTTTTTTTAATTTTTTTGGAATTATTTTGGGATTTTTTGGGATTTTTTTGGGATTTTTAAAAAATTTTTAAAAAAAATTTTTTGGAAATATTATGAGATTTTTAAAAAAATTTTGGGGATTTTTTTAAATTTTTTTTTTTTATTTTTTGAGGATTTTTTGGGGATTTTTTAAAATTTAAAAAAAATTTTTTTTTTAAATTTTTTTGGAAATATTATGAGATTTTTTTTTAAAAATTTTGGGGATTTTTTAAAAATATTTTTATTTTTTGAGGATTTTTTTGGGGATTTTTTGGGGGAATATTTTTGATTTTTTTAAATTTTTTGGGATTTAAAAAAAATTTTTTTTTTAAATTTTTTCTATTTTTAAAATTTTTTTATTTTTGGGGGGACTTTTTAGAGATTTTTAATTTTTTTTGGGGAATTTTTAAAAATTTATTTTTAATTTTATTTTCTGAGGATTTTTTTGGGGGGGATTTTTTGGGACTTTTTTTTACTTATTTTTAAAAATTTATTTATTTATTTATTTATTTATTTATTTATTTATTTTATTTTTGGGGGCATTTTTTTTTTTTTTTTTTGGGGGTGATTTTTTGGGATTTTTTTTTGTGAGGGGATTTTTTTACTTTTTGGGGGATTTTTGGGGATTTTTTGGGGGATTTTTAGTGGATTTTAAATTTTTGGGGGATTTTAAAAATATATTTTTAAATTTTTGGTTTCTTTTTTGGGGGATTATTTTTTGGGAGAATTTTTGGGGATTTTTTTTATTTTTTGGGGGGGTTTATTTTTGGGGGGATTTTTCTGGGATTTTAAAATTTTTTGGGGATTTTCTGGATTTTTTGGGGGGGGATTTTTTTGGTGTTATTTTTTTCTTTTTACTTTTTGGGATTTTTTTGGGAATTTTTTTTTTTTACTTTTTTGGGATTTTTTTGATTTTTTTTTTTATTTTTGGGATTTTTCTGGATTTTTTTGGGGGGGAGGATTTTTTTGGAATTTTTTTTCTATTTTTTAAAAATATTTTTTCCATTTTTTTGATTTTTCTGGATTGGGGGGGAATTTTTTGGTTTTTTTTTTAAATTTTTTTTTTTAATTTTTAGGGGGATTTTTTTTAATTTTTAAAATATTTTTGATTTTTTTTAAATTTTTTGGGGATTTTTCTGGCATCAGATCATCTTGGTTTGAAAGACAGGTATTTGTCAATAAAGACAGAAGCTTTTTTTTTTTTAAATGAAAAATGTAAACTTTTTAAAATTTTTATCCAATTGAGCACAAAGAGGAGGGAAAGGGTGGTCTGAACTAAATAAATTTAATTCAGAATAATGAATTCAGAATAATGAAATAAATTTATTCTAAATTTATTCTTTCTAAATGTTGCAAATCAAGTTTTTCTTTACACCCTTTACGTTTTAGGCCTGCCTTGCTTTTACTCCTAATCCTATCTCACAGCAAAAAAATAAATATATTAAAAATTAAGTATATAAAATAAGTATATTAAAATCAACAAATCCAACTTAAATCCAATTAATATTTCAAACTAAAACCAAGACAAGAGGGATGCTCACAGCAGGAATCAAAGGTGGAAAACTTTTTCCAGGGCTTCTGGTCAGCAAACTGGATCTGGGGAGAGAAATCAAACTGGGATTGGTTCTGGTCAGCAAACTGGATCTGGGGAGAGAAATCAAACTGGGATTGGCTTCTGGTCAGCAAACTGGATCTGGGGAGAGAAATCAAACTGGGATTGGCTTCTGGTCAGCAAACTGGAGCTGGGGAGAGAAATCAAACTGGGATTGGTTCTGGTCAGCAAACTGGATCTGGGGAGAGAAATCAAACTGGGATTGGTTCTGGTCAGCAAACTGGATCTGGGGAGAGAAATCAAACTGGGATTGGTTCTGGTCAGCAAACTGGATCTGGGGAGAGAAATCAAACTGGGATTGGCTTCTGGTCAGCAAACTGGATCTGGGGAGAGAAATCAAACTGGGATTGGTTCTGGTCAGCAAACTGGATCTGGGGAGAGAAATCAAACTGGGATTGGTTTCTGGTCAGCAAACTGGAGCTGGGGAGAGAAAAATCAAACTGGGATTGGCTTCTGGTCAGCAAACTGGAGCTGGGGAGAGAAATAAAATCAAACTGGGATTGGCTTCTGGTCAGCAAACTGGAGCTGGGGAGAGAAATCAAACTGGGATTGGCTTCTGGTCAGCAAACTGGATCTGGGGAGAGAAATCAAACTGGGATTGGCTTCTGGTCAGCAAACTGGATCTGGGGAGAGAAATCAAACTGGGATTGGCTTCTGGTCAGCAAACTGGATCTGGGGAGAGAAATTAAACTGGGATTGGCTTCTGGTCAGCAAACTGGATCTGGGGAGAGAGAAATGAAATCAAACTGGGATTGGTTCTGGTCAGCAAACTGGATCTGGGGAGAAATCAAACTGGGATTGGATATTGAAACTGGATCTGGGGGAGAAATAAAATCAAACTGGGATTGGCTTCTGCTCAGCAAACTGGATCTGTGGCAGAAACCAGGGGTTTGCTGTGACAAACCCAGCAGCTCATCCCCAGCAGCCAGAGCCCTGGGGAGGCACAGCTCAGCCCCTGGAGCACAGCTGCTGTTATTGATTGAACAGGGAATGGCTCCTTTTGTCTCATTTCAGCCCTTCCAGCTCCAATCAGAGCTGTCACTCCAGGCTGTGGAATTTTGGCTGGAGAACAGGAGTTTTTAGGATCCTGAGACAGGATCAGGAACACCCAAATTGGGGGAAATCCAGCCCAAACTCAGGTTCCAGGCAGGGCTGTGCCAGGATTAGGCTCTGATCCCGGCGGGACGGGGGCTCTGCACACCCAGGCTTTGTGCTCCTCCTCTGGGGCTGCTGGCCTGGAATAACTTCCCTTTTGTGTCCTTTCCTTCCCTTTTTCTGTCCTTTCCTTCCCCCTTTTTTATCCTTTTCCTTCCTTTTCTGTCCTTTTCCTTCCCTTTTTTGTCCTTTTCCTTCCCTTTTTTCTCCTTTTCCTTCCATTTTTTCTCCTTTTCCTTCCCTTTTTTTCTCCTTTTCCTTCCCTTTTCTGTCCTTTTCCTTCCCTTTTTTCTCCTTTTCCTTCCCTTTTTTTCTCCTTTTCCTTCCCTTTTTTGTCCTTTTCCTTCCCTTTTTTCTCCTTTTCCTTCCCTTTTTTTCTCCTTTCCTTCCCTTTTTTGTCCTTTTCATTCCCTTTTTCTCCCCCTTTTCTCCCATTTTCTGTCCTTTTTCTTCCCTTTTCTGTCCTTTTCCTTCCCCCTTTTTTATCCTTTTCCTTCCTTTTCTGTCCTCTTCCTTCCCTTTTCGTCCTTCTCCTTCCTTTTCTGTCCTTTTCCTTCCCTTTTCTTTCTCCTTTTCCTTCCCTTTTCTGTCCTTTTCCTTCCCCCTTTTTTGTCCTTCTCCTTCCTTTTCTGTCCTTTTCCTTCCCTTTTCTGTCCTTTTCCTTCCTTTTTTCTCCTTTCCCTTTTCTGTCCTTTTCCTTCCCTTTTTTTCTCCTTTTCCTTCCCTTTTTTCTCCTTTCCCTTTTCTGTCCTTTTCCTTCCCTTTTTTACCCTTTTCTTTCTCTTTTCTGTCCTTTTCCTTCCCTTTTTTCTCCTTTTCCTTCCCTTAATTTAGAACCAATCCCTCCAAGGCTGAGCAGCTCCATCAGAGGAGGAGGAGATTGGTGTGAAGCTGAAGCCACACAGGGATTCTGACAAAGAGGGAATAATTTGGGTTAAATTCACATTTTCCTTTCCCACATCACCTTCCCAAGGACATCAACCAACCATTTCCCAGGACACAGTGATGTTGACAAACCAGAGCTCCCTGAGCCCTCACACAACCAAAACCAAGTCAAGGATGAAACACAAAAAGTCCTGGGTCAGGCAAAATTAGAACCAGACTTTAAAATAAAACCTTTCTGGTTTAAAGCCCTTAAACACTGCCCCAAGCTGGGCTCAGATTCAGCTGAGACTAAAGGGAAGCACCAGGAAAGGGAAATTTGGGAAGGGGCCAGGTCAAGGCTGGGATCTGCCTTTTGCAGATCCTTTGGCTTTAATATTTTAGGGAATAGAGGGAGGGGGCAAAAAGGGAATTTCACAGGATCCTGGAGTGGTTTGGGGTAGAAGAGACTTGAGGATGATCCAGTTGCACCCCCTCCCATGGGACACCTTCCCCTATGGCAGGCTGCTCAAACCCCAGCCAAATCCAGGCCAAGAGTCACAAATGCTCCAGAAGGGATGGAAAAAGAGATTTGGCTGCAGGCTCCACCAAAACACAGCTCCAGGGAGAAGCTCCTGGGATTTAGGTGTTTCCAGCTCCCAGCAGGAACAAAGCTGCCCTGCAGTGCCACCAGGGCTTAATGAGCTGAGTGCAGGGGAGGTTTCACCTTCACATTCCAAAGGAGCCAATTCTGAACCAGCTCCACCACAAAGAGCCACCTTGAGCAAAAAAAAAAAAAAAAGTCTCCTTATCCGAATGTCAGGAAAATTAATCCACCAACACCAGAGGTTTATGTCCAAAAAGGAGTCAGAGGAGTCCTTTCTGCTTTATTCCAATAAAGGCAGAGGCCATGGGGCATTCCCCTGGGATCTCTCAGATTTTTGGAGGACTCAGCCTCCTTTTATCCCAATTTCCTTCTCTCTTTCCCCATGGGCTGAGGTACTGGAGAGGCACAGACTTCCCAAACACCTGATACCTGAGATTCCCCTCTAATGTACAACCCTCCCTTTTAATTTTTAATTCTTATACAATTCATGTTTTCCCCCATTGCTTCTTTCATCTTCCAATATCCAATTTCATTTATCAGCAAACCTACAGTTTGTTTGTAAAGGCAAATCTCTTTTATCAATCAATGGAATCCCTCCCATTGTTTATTTTCTCTCTCAGTGCTAACCTAACCTACCAGCAGATCCACAGCTCGTTTGTAAAGACAAATGTGACATTTCTCTCAGGAAGGTTTTCCTGGAAAACTTCCCTGTCCTGAGCTCCGGACAGAGGAACAACCCCAGAGCGACGCGTTTGCCTCAAGTCTTCATCATTCCCGAGAGAAAATGAAGAGAATCCCTCTGAAAATGGGATTTTCTCCAATTGAGGAATAAACAATCGGGTGGAAACAGCGAAGGGAAAAAAAAAAGGGTGAAGAAACAGCCGAGAATCCACGATCGTGGCCCTCACCTGGGCTTTCACCCCCGGCTCGCCGCTCACGTTGTATTTCTTCTTGTTGGGCATGGTGGCTCCACCGGCTGCCCCAGAGCAGGGAATGTCCAATTTATCCCCAATTTATCCAATTTATACCCAATTTATACCCGGCAGTCCCAGCCCGACCCCGCTGATCCTGCCCTCACCGCGGGGCGGGAGGTGAAAGCAACCACTTGGATTTTCCCACTTTTTTTTTTTTTTTTTTTTTTTTGGCAGACCCCAGGACTTAATGAGGCGTCCCGAGGAACAATTCCTGCCTGTGTTTTTTTTTCAGTGAAATTACAATTCCTGCCTGTGTTTTAAATTTTTTTTTTTTTTTTTGTGTGTGTGTGTGTGGAATTACGCGTTCCCTGACCTGCAGAGCTTTTTGAACGTGTGTGCATAACAATGCCTTATTTATGTAACCAGAACATTTCCCTGCTCGCTGTAATTAACTCGCTAATTAAGCTCCTTTAACTCGGGTCCTCCCTCTTTCCCCTCCTCCCAATGTCAGATGATTGGAACCTCGTTAGAAGGAAATTAACTAATGAGCAACTAAAACAACGGGGGCGTTTGTTGGATGGCAAAGTGGGTTTTAATTATTATTGTTTTAATTATCCCGGCCCTCGCTGCGTCCCCCACGGCAACCAGGGCAGAGTTTGTCCTTGGAAGGGTCCAGACTCCAACATCCCTCCCCCTGTGTTGTTCCAGTCCCTTGGGAATATCGTGGGTTGTGACACAGTGACAGCAACGTGTGTTCTGTCCCCATCTGTCCCCATGTGGGGCAGTGCCCCTGATCTCCTGGCACACATTATCTGCTCATGGGCCAGCTTTAAACCAGCTGGGCAATCATCTTTATCTTTGCCACAGCCCATCCTCCCTCCAGGAGAGATCTCCTGTTCATGGCCAGTGAGTCCCAGGGCATGGCTGATAAAATTCCATCATCCCATGGGAGATGCTCCAGCCAGGGCAGGAGCCAAGCCTTTCCTACCCAGAGAAAAACTGACATTTGGAACAGCAGAGCAGCCTTTGCCACTGGATCCCAGAGGAAAACCAGACCCTGCCACATCATCCCTGCACCTTCAGAGGGAACTGCACCTTCTCCAGGAGCACTGCTCCAGCTGAGCCACATCTGCCCCTGCAGGAGGATGCAGCCACCATGGAATGGGACTGTGCCAACACCCTGACTGACTGACGGGTGTCAGCTTGGATTCTGACTCTGGCAGGGTTTGGGATTGTTCTTGTAATCCTGCATTTCTATTTTAATTTTCCTAGTAAAGAACTGTTCTTCCTAATTCCCATCTCTTTGCCTGAGAGCCCCTTAATTTCCAAAATGACAATAATTTGGAGGGGTTTCCATTCTCCATTTCAAAGAGAAGCTCCTGCCTGTACTGGCACACACCTGTCCTTCACAGCAGGACAGGGAATTATGGAATCATGGAATGGTTGGAGTTGGAAAGGACCTTAAATCCCATCCAGCTCCACCCCACACCTTCCCCTATCCCAGGTTGTTCCAGCCTTGGACACTTCAGGGATGGAGCAGCCAGAGCCTCCCAGGGCAGGGGAGGCCCAGCCTCATTGTCCATTTCTGACTGAATGGGGGATAAAAAGCTCCCCCAGCCCTGAATACTCCTGTGCACTGCATTTACACCTGATTTACACTGGGTTTACACCTGATTTACACCTAATTCACACCGGATTTACACTGCATTTATATTGCATTTACACCTGATTTACACTGGGTTTACACCTGATTTACACCTAATTCACACCGGATTTACACTGCATTTATATAGGATTTACAACTGATTTACACTGGATTCACACCTGATTTACACCTAATTCACGCCGTATTTACACTGCATTTACATTGGATTTACACCTGATTTTCACTGGGTTTACACCTGATTCATATTAGAGGATTTACATAGTATCTAACTTGGATTTACACGGGATTTAACCTGGATATACACTGGATTTACACTTCATTTACATCAGATTTACACTGCATTTCCGGATTTACAGGTTTACACGGTTTACATGGATTACGGATTACCTGGATTAACACGGTTAGTTTACACTGGATTACCGTTGATTCACCTGGATTTAACACCGGTTTACACGGTTACATGGTTACACTGGATTCACCTGGATTAACACTTGGTTTACATCGGTGATTACACTTATTTACATGGTTCACCTGGATTAACACGGTTTACACGGTTTACACTGATTACACTGATTCCCCTGATTAACACGGATTTACAGTGGTTACATGGATTCACCCTGGATTAACACCGGGTTTACACCGGATTTACATTGGATTCACCCTGGATTAACACCGGGTTTACACCGGATTTACACTGGATTTACATTGGATTCACCCTGGATTAACACCGGGTTTACACTGGATTTACACCGGATTCACCCTGGATTAACACCGGGTTTACACCGGATTTACACCGGATTCACCCTGGATTAACACGGTTTACGGTACAGGTTTACCGGATTCACCATGGATTAACACCGGGTTTTACACGGATTTCACGTTCACGGATTAACACTGGGTTTACACGGTTACAGATTCACCTGGATTAACATGGGTTAGGATTACACGGTTTACATGGATTACCTGGATTAACACCGGATTTACACGGGACTGACACTGGATTTACATTGGATTCACCCTGGATTAACACGGTTTACGGATTTACGTTCACTGGATTCACCGGATTACACTGTTCACGGTTCACCTGGATTAACACGGGTTTACGGTTACGGATTCACCCTGGATTAACACCGGGTTTACGGTTACACGATTCACCTGGATTAACACCGGAGTTTACAGGTTACTGGATTAACACGGGTTTACACTGGATTACGGATTCACCTGGATTAACACGGTTTACACGGTTACATGGATTCACCTGGATTAACACGGTTTACGGTTACACTGGATTCACCTGGATTAACACGGGTTTTACGGTTACACTGGTTTACATTGGATTAACACACCAGATTTACTCTGTATTTACCCCTGGACTGACACCAGTTGTCAGGCAGTGATTTTTAGTTCAAAGCTCTGCACTGTGAGTCCCAAGTACTTGGTTACAGCAATAACACAGCAATATTCATCACACAGCTATGGAATTAATTACCTTTACAGGAGCTTGCAATTACCTAACTCAGCTCCATCTTACAGAACTCGCTGCACTTTAATTAAAATTTAATAAACAACCAAATCCAAAAGAGAAATTTGTCTCCTTCATGTTTTAATCCTGATTCTGAGTGAAAGGAAAAAAAAAAAATCTAAAACAAATCCACTATGGGAGAACCCACATTTCCAGCAATCCAAAGGAATTATTATTATTATTATTATTATTATTATTATTATTATTATTATTATTATTATTATTATTACTATTATCATCATATTTATATTTATATTTATATTTATATTTATATTTATATTTATATTTATATTTATAATATTTATTTATTAATTTATACTTTAATATATTTAATATGTTTTAAATTAATATTTAATATATTTTAATATACTCATTATATTTATATATAATATTTCTATTATAATATATAAATATAAATGTAAATATAAAAATAATAAAAATAATAAAAATAATAATAATAATAATAATAAAAATAATAATAATAGTCCCTACTAATACAACTTCCCAATATTTGGTTAATAATAAGAACTGGACATAAAACCAAGGACTCAACAAGAACATTAAGACCTAATTTGAAATAATGACCTTAAAGATAATGAGCAATTTAGAGCTTGGGCTAATTATTTCTTGAGAAAATAAAATGCAAATGAGCTGAGTTAAAATCCTAATTAAAAATATTGCTGCAGGGCATGACCTGGAGCCCTCTGGAGATGGATTTGATGCCACAGCAGCTTTAAACCATCCATGAAATCATAAAAAGGAAATTACTAAAGCTGTGAGAATAAAAAAAAAAATCTATTTAAATAAAATTTTTGTCATCTGACTCTGAACCCATAATGGAAAAATCAGAGAACCCTCAGGGAGAAGGAGAATTCCACATCTTGTACAAAGAAAAATCAAAATCTGAGAGAATAAAAGATGGTGAACGATGCAAAGTTTGTCACTGATAACCCTACATGCAGATTTCATTATAAATAAAATAAAATAAAATAATGAAATAAAATAAAATAAAATAAAATAAAATAAAATAAAATAAAATAAAATAAAATAAAATAAAATAAAATAAAATGAAATAAAATAAAATAAATGAAATGAAATAAAATGAAATAAAATAGAAATGAAATGAAATAAAATTAAAATGAAATTAAATAAAAGTAAAATGAAATGAAATGAAATGAAATGAAATGAAATGAAATAAAATAAAATAAAATAAAATAAAATAAAATAAAATAAAATAAAATAAAATAAAATAAAATAAAATAAAATAAAATTGCAAAATTAATTCCTGATTGTTGATATAAATATGTTAAAATTCGGGGGAGGGCTGAAAGAATTGTGTCACCAAAAAAATGAGTGAGAGGCAGAATAAAGTAGAATTTTACAATAAAATCCATAAAATTAAGGAAGGGAACAGGCTCGGATCCAACCCCTCACTCAGGATTCCTCATTCCTGCTCCAAATCCCAAATCCCAAACCCAGGAAAGGCTCAGATCCAGCCCCTCACTCAGGATTCCTCATTCCTGCTCCAAATCCCAAATCCCAAATCTGGGAAAGGCTCAGATCCAGCCCTGTGCTCAGGATTCCTCATTCCTGCCCCAAATCCCAAATCCCAAATCCAGGAAAGGCTCAGATCCAGCCCTGTGTTCAGGATTCCTCATTCCTGCCCCAAATCCCAAATCCAGGAAAGGCTCAGATCCAGCCTCACACTTAGGATTCCTCATTCCTGCCCCAAATCCCAAATCCCAAATCTGGGAAAGGCTCAGATCCATCCCTGTGTTCAGGATTCCTCATTCCTGCCCCAAATCCCAAACCCAGGAAAGGCTCAGATCCAGCCCTGTGTTCAGGATTCCTCATTCCTGCCCCAAATCCCAAATCCAGGAAAGGCTCAGATCCAGCCCCACACTCAGGGTGCTCCAAATCCCAAATCTGGGAAAGGCTCAGATCCAGCTCTGTGTTCAGGATTCCTCATTCCTGCCCCAAATCCCAAACCCAGGAAAGGCTCAGATCCAGCCCTGTGCTCAGGATTCCTCATTCCTGCCCCAAATCCCAAATCCCAAATCTGGGAAAGGCTCAGATCCAGCCCTGTGTTCAGGATTCCTCATTCCTGCCCCAAATCCCAAACCCAGGAAAGGCTCAGATCCAGCCCTGTGTTCAGGATTCCTCATTCCTGCCCCAAATCCCAAATCTGGGAAAGGCTCAGATCCAGCCCTGTGTTCAGGATTCCTCATTCCTGCCCCAAATCCCAAATCCAGGAAAGGCTCAGATCCAGCCCTGTGCTCAGGATTCCTCATTCCTGCCCCAAATCTGCTCCAAATTTAGACCTGGAGGCTTCCAGCACCGAGGATTTCACTTGGCACCATCAAAATTCCCAAAGAGCACAGGGATGCCTCAAATCCTGACCGTGATCCGGGTGGGAGTGAATTCCTCATTCCATGGGGAATGCTTCTAAAGGATTGATCCAGTTTGGAATAAATAAACTCCACATTCCACAGTGAATGCTTTTAAAGGATCCATCCAGTTTGCAATGAGCTCCACTTGCCAAGGTGAACACTTCTAAAGGATCCATGTGGTTGGGAATGAACTCCACATTCCAAGAGGAATGCTTTGATCCAGGTTGGAATGAATTCCACATTCCAAGGGGAATGCTTTGATCCAATTTGGAATGAACTCTACATTCCAAAGGGAATGCTTTGATCCAATTTGGAATGAACTCCACATTCCAAGAGGAATGCTTTGATCCAGGTTGGAATGAATTCCATATTCCAAGGGGAATGCTTCTAAAGGATCCATCTGGGTAGGAATAAACCCCACGTTCCAAACAGAATGCTTTTAAAGGATTGATCCAGCTCAGAATCAATTCCACTTTCCAGAGTGAATGCTTTCAAAGGATTGATCCAGTTCGGAATAAACTCCACATGTTTTTAAATGTTTTTAAAGGATTGATGTGGTTGGAATGAATTCCATATTCCAAGGGGAATGCTTTGATCCAGGTTGGAATGAATTCCATATTCCAAGAGGAATGCTTTGATCAAGGCTGGAATGAATTCCATATTCCAAGGGGAATGCTTTTAAAGGTTCAGGATGAATTCTACATTCCACAGGGAATGCTCCTAAAGGATCGATGTGGGTGGAATGTACTCCACATTCCAAGGTGAACGCTCCTGAAGAATCCATTGGTTCAGAATGAGCTCCACATTCCAAGAGGAATGCTTTGATCCAGGTTGCAATGAATTCCATATTCCAAGGAGAATGCTTTTAAAGGATCCATCTGGTTCAGGATAATCTCCACACTCCACAGTGAATGCTCCTAAAGGATCCATTGGGTTCAGAATGAGCTCCACATTCCAAGAGGAATGCTTTGATCCAGGTTGCAATGAATTCCATATTCCACAGGGAATGCTTTTAAAGGATCCATCTGGTTCAGAATGAATTCCACATTCCACAGTGAATGCTTTTAAAGGATTGATCCAGTTCGGAATCAATTCCACATTCCACAGTGGATGCTTTTCAAGTATCCTTGTGGTTCAGAATAAACTCCACATTCCAAGGGAAATGCTTTTAAAGGATCCATGTGGTTGAGAATGAACTCCACATTCCAAGGGGAATGCTTTGATCCAGGCTGGAATGAATTCCATATTCCAAGGGGAATGCTTTTAAAGGATCCATCCGGTTCAGAATAAACTCCACACTGCATAGTGAATGCTCCTGAAGGATCGATGCTGTTCAGAAAAAACTCCACACTCCATGGTGAATCCTTTCAAAGGATTGATCAGAATAAATTCCATATTCCAGAGTGAATGCTTTTGAAGGATTGATCCAGTTCAGAATAAATTCCATATTCCAAGGAGAATGCTTTTAAAGGATCCATCCAGTTCAGAATGAACTCCAAATTCTACAGTGAATGCTCCTGAAGTATCAACGCTGTTCAGAATAAACTCCACATTCCAAGGAAAATGCTCCTGAAGGATCATGCTGCTCAGAATGAGCTGCACATTCCAAGGTGAATGCTTTTAAAGGATCCATCCAGTTCAGAATAAACTCCACACTCCATAGTGAATGCTCCTAAAGGATCGATGCTGTTCAGAATAAATTCCACATTCCACAGTGAATTCTTTCGAAGGATTGATCCAGTTCAGAATAAACTCCACACCCCACAGTGAAAATTCCTAAAGGATCGATGTGGGTTGGAATAAGCTCCACATTCCAAGGGGAATGCTTTGATCTAGGTCGGATGGAGCTGCCCATTCCAAGGAGAGTGTTCCTAAAGGATGGATGCTGCTCAGAATAAACTCCACATTCCAAGGGGAATGCTTTGATCCAGGTTGGAATAAGCTCCACATTCCAAGGGGAATGCTTTGATCCAGGTTGGAATAAGCTCCACATTCCAAGGGGAATGCTTTGATCCAGGTCGATGGAGCTGCCCATTCCAAGGGGAATGCTTCTGAAGGATCGATCAGGGTGGGAATGAGCTGCCCATTCCAGGGGGAATGCTGCTGAAGGATCAATCAGGGTGGGAATGAGCTGCCATTCCAAGGGGAATGCTTCTGAAGGATCGATCAGGGTGGGAATGAGCTGCCATTCCAGGGGGAATGCTTCTGAAGGATCGATCAGGGTGGGAATGAGCTGCCATTCCAGGGGAATGCTTCTGAAGGATCGATCAGGGTGGGAATGAGTTGCCCATTCCAGGGGAATGCTGCTGAAGGATCGATCAGGGTGGGAATGAGCTGCCCATTCCAAGGGGAATGCTGCTGAAGGATCGATCAGGGTGGGAATGAGCTGCCCATTCCAAGGGGAATGCTTCTGAAGGATCGATCAGGGTGGGAATGAGCTGCCATTCCAGGGGGAATGCTTCTGAAGGATCGATCAGGGTGGGAATGAGTTGCCCATTCCAGGGGGAATGCTGCTGAAGGATCGATCAGGGTGGGAATGAGCTGCCCATTCCAAGGGGAATGCTGCTGAAGGATCGATCAGGGTGGGAATGAGCTGCCATTCCAGGGGGAATGCTGCTGAAGGATCGATCAGGGTGGGAATGAGCTGCCATTCCAAGGGGAATGCTGCTGAAGGATCGATCAGGGTGGGAATGAGCTGCCCATTCCAGGGGGAATGCTGCTGAAGGATCGATCAGGGTGGGAATGAGCTGCACATCCCACGGTGAAGGCTTCTGAAGGATCCCCGGGAAAAGCAGAGCAGAGCAGGGCTGGAGCTGCTGGAAGGGCTGCAGCTCCCTCTGCTGAGCAGAGAGGACAAGGAAGGAACATTTGGAAAGGGAATTCCTGCACAATTCCACACCCACACGGGATCCAAACACAATCCTGCCCCTCTGCTCAGCTTCCACCTGAACTGGAATTCTCTCCAAATTTCTGTGAATTTTCCGAGCCCTCTGAGGATTGTCAGCAGTGAGGGTGGGGCTGGGAGCATTCCCCCTTTTCTTCTCCCTGGAATTCCTGGTCTCTGCTGGGATTGGCTGGAGTTTGCTGGATTTGGGCTGTTCTCCTTTGTTGGATTTGGGGTGCTGTTTTCCTCTGCTGGATTTGGGGTGCTGTTTTCCATTGCTGGATTTGGGGTGCTGTTTTCCTTCCTTTGGGGTGCTGGATTTTGCTGGGGTGCTGTTTGTTTTCCTCTGCTTTGGAGTTTTCCTCTGTTGGGGTGTCCTGTTTTCCTTTGTTGGATTTGGGGTGCTGTTTTCCTTTGCTGGATTTGGGGTGCTTTTCCTCTGCTGGATTTGGGGTGCAGTTTTCCTCTGCTGGATTTGGGGTGCAGTTTTCCTTTGCTGGATTTGGGGTGCTGTTTGTTTTCCTTTGGTGGATTTGGGGTGCTGTTTTCCTTTGCTGGATTTGGGGTCCTGTTTTCCTTTGCTGGATTTGGGGTGCTGTTTTCCATTGCTGGATTTGGGGTGCTGTTTGTTTTCCATTGCTGGATTTGGGGTGCAGTTTTCCTCTGCTGGATTTGGGGTGCAGTTTTCCTCTGTTGGATTTGGGGTGCTGTTTTCCTCTGTTGGATTTGGGGTGCTGTTTTCCTTTGCTGGATTTGGGGTGCAGTTTTCCTTTGCTGGATTTGGGGTGCAGTTTTCCCCTTGCTGGATTTGGGGTGCTGTTTTCCTTTGCTGGATTTGGGGTGCTGTTTGTTTTCCTTTGCTGGATTTGGGGTGGAAAAGCCTCTGGAGACCTTGGAGCCCAACCCAGCAGTGCCAAGGCATGATCCCAAATCTGACAGGTTTGCCGTGGGAAATGGAAACAACCTGGGGTTTAATGTATAAAAAAAAAAAAAATTTTCGGGATGTTTTGTTGGATCAAACTTCCCAGGAAGGTCTCAGGGGGTTTGAATTTCTCAGGAATTTCTCCCTTTTCCATGGGCTCAGCCCTGCAGGAATTTCTCCCTTTTCCATGGGCTCAGCCCCTCAGGAATTTCTCCCTTTTCCATGGGCTCAGTTCCTCAGGAATTTCTCCCTTTTCCATGGGCTCAGTCCCTCAGGAATTTCTCCCTTTTTCCATGGGCTCAGCCCCTCAGGAATTTCTCCCTTTTCCATGGGCTCAGTCCTGCAGGAATTTCTCCTTTTTCCATGGGCTCAGTCCCTCAGGAATTTCTCCCTTTTCCATGGGCTCAGTCCCTCAGGAATTTCTCCCTTTTCCATGGGCTCAGTCCCTCAGGAATTTCTCCCTTTTCCATGGGCTCAGTCCCTCAGGAATTTCTCCCTTTTTCCATGGGCTCAGTCCTGCAGGAATTTCTCCCTTTTCCATGGGCTCAGTCTCTCAGGAATTTCTCCCTTTTCCATGGCCTCAGTCCCTCAGGAATTTCTCCCTTTTTCCATGGGCTCAGTCTCTCAGGAATTTCTCCCTTTTCCATGGGCTCAGTCCCTCAGGAATTTCTCCCTTTTCCATGGGCTCAGTCCCTCAGGAATTTCTCCCTTTTCCATGGGCTCAGTCCTGCAGGAATTTCTCCCTTTTCCATGGGCTCAGTCCCTCAGGAATTTCTCCCTTTTCCATGGGCTCAGCCCTTCAGGAATTTCTCCCTTTTCCATGGGCTCAATCCTGCAGGAATTTCTCCCTTTTTCCATGGGCTCAGTCCCTCAGGAATTTCTCCCTTTTCCATCGGCTCAGCCCTTCAGGAACTCCCTCCCCATCCAACCCATCCCAGGATTTTCAGATTAAAATGGAAAATCCACTCCAAATTTGGATAAAATCTGGGGCAGATCTCTCTTCCAGAGGAATCTAGCAATTTTAAAATAAACCTGAATATTCAAATAATTCACTTTTTTTTCCCCAAATCCTATTTTGAGGCACTCAATGAAACTCAGTTTTGGATGGATTTGGGATCACTCAGTCACTCTTGGGATAAAAGAACATTCCTGATTTTGGGAATTCCTTGGGAAATGCTCAGGAAAAAAATTTTCCAGGCTCCCAGGAACATTTTGGGCTCTCCCAAAATGATTGAAATCCCAATTAACAACTTTAATTGCTCCTGTCAGACTCCATCCCATCAGGAATTAACTTGGGAAGCGAGGCTGAATTTCCAGTAATTCCTCCCCTCCTCCCTCTTTGGGCTTTGTTTTATTCCCCCTCAATAATTTTGTATTAATAACTAATTTTTTTTTTTAAATTTTTGTATTTTATCCTTTTCCTCTTGGTGCAGGGTAAATGTAAAATTCCATTTTTCATTCCCATGGAAAAGGGATCCAGGCTGGAGCAGTTCCTGCAGGACTGACCCCAGAGAAAGAAGCTCATCCTGGATCCAACAAAACATCCCAAAATATTTTTTTTTTTTAATCCCTTAAACCCCAAGTTGTTTCCATTTCCCACAGCAAACCTCTCAAATTTGGGATCATCTCTCAGATCAGGAATTTCAGCACAAGTGGGGAATTCCCATCATTTCTACAACTTTATTTTAGGAAAAAAAAAAACAAACTAACTAAAAAATGTGAGTGATGAGTATTTAAGTTCCTTTGAAGTTTTAGATGAGGTGAAGCTTTAGGTCAGAATGAGGAAAATCAGGATTTTCCCTGAAAACACCAAAAAACCCTCCCTGATGCTTTTCAATATCCCTGACTCAAACCAAGATTTATTATTAAAAACTCAGGAAATACCAGCAGTGATCTGCTTGGAAAAGCTGCTCCAAATCCCAGCCCTGGGAAAAGGGAGAACAATTAGGAAAAGCTTTTAAACCCTGCTTTGAATAATAAATCACTTCAAGATGGAATTTCAGAGCAAAGAAAAATTCAAAACCTCAGTAAATATAAAATTTTCAATATCCAGAGGTTGATGCAGGTGATGAAAGGGCTGATTGGGAAAAGAAGAATTAGGAATTCTTGCCCAAATCCTCAAAAAAAAAAAAAAAAAAAAAGTATATTTATTTATTTATATATATATATATTATATATTATATATTATATATTTTATATTTTATATTTATATATATTATATTATATTTATATATATTATATTATATTTATATATTATATATTTTATATTTTATATTTATATATATTATATTATATTTATATATATTTATTATATTTATATATTATATATTATATTTATATATATTTATCTATACTTATATTTATATATATTTTATATATAATCTATATATATAGATTTTTGGGATTGCTGAAAATGTGGGACCAAAGGATGGGATCAAAGGCTGGAGGAAGGAGGGAGTGGGATAAATTCCAGAGGCTGCAGGAGCTCCGTGCAGACACGAGGGGGAGCGAGATCCCTGCAGAAAAATCCCCAAATTTTTGATGGATGAAGGAAAACAGCAAAAAACCCAGAGAGGTTTTGAGGAGAATTTATCAGGATTTTTTTTTCCAGCAGCTTTTGGGAAAGATTGGAATTTGGATGGGAATGAAAGATTTGGGTTGAATTGGGAGGGGAGGGGGGGGGTGTGTGGTGTGCTGGTGTTGATAAAACTGCAAAAATTCCAAAATTCCCACCAAAAATTCCACATCTCCCCTTCCCTTGAAATCCCAAATCCCAAAATCCCAAAAATCCCAAATCCTCACCAAAAGTCCTGGGGTGTGTCCAGGGCAGGGAATGGAATTGGAACACTGGGACAAGAATCAGAGAGGGAAATTTGGGGGGAGAGAAGCAGGAGATGTCCTCAGGATTTGGGGTGTGGTGGGAAGAGAAGGAATAAAAAAAATGAAATTAAATTCTAAATCAAGACAATTAAAAATTACATGAAATTATAAATCAAAGACTTTGGGGTCAAGTGTCCCTGGCTAAAGGAGGATGAGGCCAGGAATGGTGAAAATTCCATGGGAAAAAAATCATGGAAATGCAGAGCTGAGCTTAGGGAGCAGCCTGGGCTGGTGGGAGGTGGGAAATGCAATTTCTGCTGGAATTTCCAATGGAAAATGGAAGCTCTGTTGGAATTTCTGTTGGAATTTCCAATGGAAAGTGAAATTTCTGCTGGAAAACTGAATTTCTGGTGGAAAATGGAATTTCTGGTGGAAAATGGAATGGGAAAATGGAATTTCTGGTGGAAGATGGAATTTCTGGTGGGATTTCTGCTGGAAAATGGAGTTTCTATTGGAAAAAGGAATTTCTGCTGGAATTTCTGGTGGAAAACGGAATTTTTGGTGGAATTTCTGCTGGAAAATGGAATTTCTGCTGGAAAATGGAATTTCTATTGGAATTTCTGCTGACAAATTGAGTTTCTATTGGAAAATGGAATTTCTGCTGGAAAATGGAATTTCTATTGACAAATGGAGTTTCTGCTGGGAAATGGAATTTCTGGGGAAAATGGAATTTCTGGTGGAAAATGGAATTTCTGGTGGAAAATGGAATTTCTGGTGGAATTTCTGGTGGAAAATGGAATTTCTGCTGGAATCCCCCAGAACCCTGGAATGGTTTGGGTGGGGAGGGACCTGAACTCAGCCAGAGCCGTGGCCAGGCTGGGCTGGGCTGGGCTGGGCTGGGCAGATTTTGGGAGCTGGGATTGCCCCGTGGCACCAGGGATGTCCCCAAGGCCCGGCATTGCTGAGCCCGGCTTAACGAGTTCATGAGTTAATGAGCTTTAATTAATCACTGCAGCCCGGGGGAAGGAGGAGCAGGGAACAGCCCAGAGCTGCCCCAGCCCAGTTCCCGTGGGAATGGAGGCACCAGAGGGGGAGGGGAGGGAAAACCTTTAAAGCCGGGATTAAGGATTGGGGGCGCAAAGCCAGCCCTAAACTCGGGTTTGTCACCAGGCAGGAGCAGCAGGGGAAAGAGCAGAACAGCTGGAAAATGGAGAATAAACCTGTTCTCTCATTAATAGTGGTCAGAAATCTGCACTAAGCCAGGCCTTGCTAAGCCAGGCCTTGGTAAACCAGGTTTAATTCCAGAGGGTTGAAAAACTGGAGCACAGGGGATGCAAGGTAAGATCAGAACAGCAGGAATATGGAGAATAAACCCATTCTCTCATTAATACTGCTCAGAAATCTGCATAAAATCAGGCCTTGCTAAGCCAGGCCTTGTTAAGCCAGGTTTAACTCCAGGGTGCGGAACAGTGGAGCAGAGGGGATCCAAGGGAAGATCAGAACAGCTGGAATACGGAGAATAAACCCAGTCTCTCATTAATACTGCTCAGAAATCTGCACTAAGCCAAGCCTTGCTAAACCAGGCCTTGTTAAGCCAGGTTTAACTCCAGAGTGTGGAACACTGGAGCAGAGGGGACCCAAGGGAAGATGAGAACAGCTGGAACATGGAGAATAAACCCAGTCTCTCATAAATACTGGTCAGAAATCTGCACTAAGCCAGGCCTTGCTAAGCCAGGTTTAATTCCAGAGTGTGGAACACAGAGCACTAATGCATTCTCTCAATAGTATTGCTCAGAAATTTGCACAAAGCCAGGCCTTGCTAAGCCAGGTTTAACTTCAGAGCAAAGAACACGGAGCACAACCCCAGTCTCTCATTAATACTGGTCAGAAATCTGCACTAAGCCAGGCTTTGATAAGCCAGGTTTAACTCCAGAGTGTGGAACATTGGAGCAGAGGGGACCCAAGGGAAGATCAGAACAGCAGGAATACGGAGAATAAACCCAGTCTCTCATAAATACTGGTCAGAAATCTGCACTAAGCCAGGCCTTGCTAAGCCAGGTTTAATTCAGAGTGTGGAACACAGAGCACTAATGCATTCTCTCAATAGTATTGCTCAGAAATTTGCACAAAGCCAGGCCTTGCTAAGCCAGGTTTAACTTCAGAGCAAAGAACACAGAGCACAACCTCAGTCTCTCATTAATATCGCTCAGAAATCTGCACAAAGCTAGGCTTTGTTAAGCCAGGTTTAACTCCAGATTGTGGAACACTGGAGCAGAGGGGACCCAAGGGAAGATCAGAACAGCAGGAATATGGAGAATAAACCCAGTCTCTCATTAATATCACTCAGAAATTTGCACAAAGCCAGGCCTTGCTAAGCCAGGCCTTGTTGAGCCAGGTTTAACTCCAGAGTGTGGAACATTGGAGCAGAGGGGAGCCAAGGGAAGATCAGAACAGCAGCAATATGGAGAATAATCCCATTCTCTCATTAATACTGGTCAGAAATCTGCATAAAATCAGGCCTTGCTAAGCCAGGCCTTGCTAAGCCAGGTTTAACCCCAGAGTGTGGAACATTGGAGCAGAGCGGAGCCAAGGGAAGATCAGAACAGCTGGAATATGGAGAATAAACCCAGCCTCTCATTAATACTGGTCAGAAATCTGCACTAAGCCAGGCCTTGCTAAGCCAGGTTTAATTCCAGAGTGTGGAACACAGAGCACTAATGCATTCTCTCAATAGTATTGCTCAGAAATTTGCACAAAGCCAGGCCTTGCTAAGCCAGGTTTAACTTCAGAGCATGGAACATGGAGCACAACCCCAGTCTCTCATTAATACTGCTCAGAAATCTGCACTAAGCCAGGCTTTGACAAGCCAGGTCTAATTCCAGAGGGTTGAAAAACTGGAGCACAGGGGAGCCAAGTGAAGATCAGAACAGCTGGAATATGGAGAATAATCCCATTCTCTCATTAATACTGGTCAGAAATCTGCACTAAGCCAGGCCTTGCTAAGCCAGGTTTAACTTCAGAGCAAAGAACACAGAGCACAACCCCAGTCTCTCATTAATATCGCTCAGAAATCTGCACAAAGCCAGGCTTTGTTAAGGCAGGTTTAATTCCAGAGCGTGGAACACCAGAGCAGAGGGGATCCAAGGGAAGATCAGAACAGCTGGAACATGGAGAATAAACCGAACCCCAGAGAACATTCCCATAAATTTATAGGGATTTATAGAATTGGAACCCCAGAGAACATTCCCATAAATTTATAGGGATTTATAGAAATTTATAGGGATTTATAAGATTGGAACCCACTGCACATTCCCATAAATTTCTAGGGATTTATGGGACTGGAATCCCAGGGAACATTCCCATAAATTTATAGGATTGGAATCCTAGGGAACATTTCCATCAATTTGTAGGGATTTATGGGATTGGAACTCATTGCACATTCCATAAATTTATAGGGATTTATGGGATTGGAACTCACTGCACATTCCCATAAATTTATAGGGATTTATGGGATTGGAACCCCAGAGAACATTCCCATAAATTTATAGGGATTTATAGGATTGGAACCCACTGCACATTCCCATAAATTTCTAGGGATTTATGGGATTGGAATCCCAGGGAACATTCCCAGAAATTTATAGGAATTTATAGGGATTTTCCATCCCATTTCCTTGCTCCCTTTCCCAGTGGCAGCAAAATCTGAGATTTATCCTTTATTTCCTTATTTATTTCTTCTTTTCTATCATTACTTTTCTTTTTTTTTTTTTTTTTTTTTTAAACCAAACCAAATAAGGAATAAAAACCTCAAATTTCTCCTTGGAATTCTCCTGGGAGGGGATGAATAAACCCAAAAGGAATGAGAGGAGCAGGTGAATCAATTAAAGGGGATTTAATTTTTTTTTTCTTAAATGTGTATTAAAAGATCAAGGAGGACATGAAAATGAGATTAATGAGGGATTACTAACGAGCTCCCAAGGAAAAATGGAATTTTTCCATTTTTCCCTCCCACATCCTGCAGTGGGATCCAGGGGGGTGACAGCAACAGGAAAATTGAATTTTGTGCATTTAGGATCCCAAAAAAAAAAAAGCACTGAATTAATTAAATTGTTATCTGAATTTTGGAATTTTTTTTGAAATTTCCAATGATTTCAGGCAGGATTTCTGCCCACTGAAATCCCTGAGAAAGGTTTGAAATTACGAATTTTTTTGAAGTTTTGAGGTTTTTTTTTTAATTTTTCAGTGATCTCAGGCAGGATCTGTTCCCAGCTTTGCTGCCACTGAAATCCCAGAGCAAGGTCTGAATTTTTTGGGAATTTTTTGAATTTTTTTGGAAATTTTGAATGATTTCAAGCAGGATTTCTGCCCACTGAAATCCCAGAGCAAGGTCTGTATTTTTGATTTTTTTTTTTTTTTTAATTTTTGAATTTTTTTTGAATTTTTGAATTTTTTTTACTTTTTGAATTTTTTTTAATTTTTGAATTTTTTTAATTTTGAATTTTTTTTAATTTTTCCATGATTTCAGGCAGGATGTGCTCCCACCTTTGCTGCCCACTGAAATCCCAGAGCAGAGTCTGAATTTATTAAATTTTTTTTAATATCTGAATTATTACAAGCAGGATCTGTTCCCACTGAAATCCCAGAGCAGGGTCTGAATTTTGAATTTTTTTTTTAATATTTCAATGATTTCAAGCAGGATCTGTTCCCCCTGCAATCCCAGAGCAGAGTCTGAATTTATTAATTTTTTTTTAATATTTTAATAATTTCAAGCAGGATCTGTTCCCACTGAAATCCCAGAGCAGAGTCTGAATTTATTAATTTTTTTTTAAAATATCTGAATTATTTCAAGCAGGATCTGTTCCCACTGAAATCCCAGAGCAGGGTCTGAATTTTTTTTTTTTTTAATATTTGAATTATTTCAAGCAGGATCTGTTCCCACTGAAATCCCAGAGCAGGGTCTGAATTTATTAATTTTTTTTTAATATGTGAATTATTTCAAGCAGGATCTGTTCCCACTGAAATCCCAGAGCAGAGTCTGAATTCTGAATTTTTTTTTTAATATCTGAATTATTTCAAGCAGGATCTGTTCCCCCTGCAATCCCAGAGCAGAGTCTAAATTTATTATTATTTTTTTTTAATATCTGAATGATTTCAAGCAGGATCTGTTCCCCCTGCAATCCCAGAGCAGGGTCTGAATTTTGAATTTTTTTTTTAATATTTCAATGATTTCAAGCAGGATCTGTTCCCACTGCAATCCCAGAGCAAGGTCTGAATTTTTAATTTTTTTTTTAATATCTGAATTATTTCAAATCCCAGAACAAGGATAAATAACATTGATAAAAACCAGTTTTTGTGCAGAACTTGGTGTCCTTTCCCAGCTTTCCCACTCCAATCTGGTTTCCTCCCATCTGCTCTGCTCCCATCCCCCATTTGGCTACTAATACAAAATAATTAGAATTAAAAAAAAATAAATAAATAAAATAAAATAAATCACTCTGGAAACCAAGCAGGTGCTCCACAGTCACAAAACAAAAAAAAAAAAAAAAAAAAAAAAAAAAAAAAAAAAATCCCTGTTCAAAGCTAAATTTTGCTTTTATTTCACTGCACCACCCTGAACTGAAATCTCCCCAATTTTACCCAAAATCTCCATTTTTTTGGGATGCAACGAGCCCAAAAGTGCTGACTCAGGGAGAAATTCCCAGCTCCTCCAGTTTGCCCAGGGAAGGATTTTTGGGTGAATTGATCAAGATTAACAAAAAATCATTAATTGCTGCTGGTTTTGTGTGGGGGAAGAAGAAAATGTGGAGTTTTTGGGAGGCAAGCCCAGCCCCCAGTGGAATGTGCAGGGTTTAGAAAAAGCAGGGATAATTAACAGGCATTAATTAATTAACTCAGCATTAGTCATGTTCTGCTGGAGAGAAGGGGCTGAGAGCTGCAAGAGCTTTGGAAAAAGAAAAAAAGAAAAAAAGAAAAAAGAAAAAAAAAAGAAAAAGAAAAGAAAAGGAAAAAGAAAAGAAAAGAAAAAAAAAGAAAAAGAAAAGAAAAAAGAAAAAAGAAAAAAAGAAAAAGAAAAAGAAAAAAAAGATAAAGAAAAAGAAAAAGAAAAAAAGGAAAAAGAAAAGGAAAAAGGAAAAAGAAAAAGAAAAAAGAAAAGAAAAAGAAAAGAAAAAGAAAAAAGGAAAAAAAAAAAAAAGGAAAAAGGAAAAAAAAAGAAAAAGAAAAAGAAAAAAGAGAAAAAGAAAAAGAAAAAGAAAAAGAAAAAAGAAAAGAGATATAAAATAAAATAAGAAATAAAAAATAAAAATTAAAAAAAAAAAAAAATAAAATAAAATAAAATAAATTCATCCCAGCTGCAAATTTCCATTTCTCATCACAAATCTCAATTTTCCATCACAAAATTCCATTTCCTGCTGCAAAATTTCACTTTCCACCACGAAATTCCATCCCCCACCACCAATTTCCATTTCTCACAAGAAATTTCCATTTTCCAGGACAAAAATTCCATCTCCCACCAGAAAAATTCCATTTTCCAGGACAAAAAATTCCATCTCCCACCACCAATTTCTATTTCCCAGGATGAAATTTCATCTCCCAAGATAAAAAAATCTTTTTTTCCACATCAAATTTCCATTTTTCCATCCCAAATTTCCACCTTCCACTCCTTTGGCCCCTTCCTGACGAGGCCAATGGGGATAAAGAAATAAAGAAATAAATTAATTAATCAAAAGTAATTAAAAACAAAACTGGACTCTTGTGCTGCTCTGAGCTCACCCAGGGCAAACGAGGCCACGCTTGATGAGGGGGATTAATTAATTTGGTATTTGCCATCAATTGGCCAAGAATCAAAAACAAACAAATAAAAAAACAAAACAAAACAAAACAAAAAAAAAAAAAAAAAAAAAAAGGAAAAAACTCAGCCATTCACAAATTTCTGAGTGAGGAATGAGATTTCTTGCAGAATTTTGATGTGGGGAAATAATAATAAATAAATAAATAAAATAATAAAAATAATAAAAATAAAAATTATAAAAATTATAAAAATAGTAAAAATAAAAATAATAAAAAATTTAAAAATTAAAAAATTAAAAATAAAAATAATAAAAAATAAAAATAAATAATAATAACACATAATACTAATACTAATAATAATAAAAAATAATTAATTTGTTGCTTGATATTTGCCATCAATTGGCCAAGAATCAAAAACAAACAAACAAAAAAAACCCCAAAAAACCAGGGAAAAAACTCAGCCATGCACGAATTTCTGAGTGAGGAATGAGATTTCTTGCAGAATTTTGATGTGGGGAAATAATAAAAAATAAATAAATAAATAAAAATAATAAAAATAATGAAAATAATAAAAATTAAATATAAATATATATAAATATAAATTAAAAATAAAAATAAAAATAAGAATAAAAATAAAAATGGAGGCTGGGGGGGAATCCAGAGTTCAGGATCCCAAAATCTCCCCCACGTTTTCCTCAGGGTTTCACTATAAAATAATGGAATAAAATAATGGAAATGAAGGATGGAACAAGCAGGGACAAGACAGAAATCCCAGTGTGAAGTCAATTATTGAGAAATTTTTCATTCAGCTAATCCAAATAAATCCAAAAGCTGAGCAGAATTTTTAATTAAGGTGAAATTCAAGCAAATATTTTGATTTTTGGATGAGAAAAAATGCAGGAGAGGGAGGTGGGATAAGGGATGGAGGGGCAGGACACAGGGAATGGATTCAGATTGGGGGAAAATGGGAATTTGGGAAGGAATTCCTGCCTGGGCTGGAATTGCCAGAGAATCTCACTGCATGATCCACCCAAAAATCCCAAACTCTCCATGATCAAACCCAAAAAACCCCAAACTACTGAATGATCCCACCCAAAAAACCCAAATTCTCCAGGATCCCACCCAAAAAACCCAAACCATTCCA
Organism: Muscicapa striata striata; assembly: GCA_030060385.1. NCBI lineage: Eukaryota > Metazoa > Chordata > Aves > Passeriformes > Muscicapidae > Muscicapa > Muscicapa striata. The sequence continues at coordinate 100,063 of JAREIS010000485.1, read as the reverse complement.
TGATCCCACCCAAAAATCCCAAATTCTGCATGATCAAACCCAAAAAATCCCAAACCATCCCATGATCCACCCAAAAAAACCTAATTCTCCATGATTCAACCATAAAACCCCAAATTCTCCATGACCCCACCCAAAACCCCCCAAATTCTCAATGACCCCACCCAAAAAACCCCAAATTGTCAATGACCCCACCCAAAAAACCCAAACCATTCCATGATCAAACCCAAAAATCCCAAACCATTGAATGGTCCCACCCAAAAAACCCAAAAACCCCAAACCACTCCATGACCAAACCCAAAAAACCCCAAATTCTCCATGATTCAACCCAAAAAATCCCAAACCTCTTTATGACCCCACCCAAATAACCCAAACTACTGAATGATCCCACCCAAAAAACCCCAAATTCTGCAGGATCCCACCCCAAAAAACCCAAATTCTTCATGATCCCACCCCAAAAAAATCTCAAACTATTCCTTGATCCCACCCAAAAAAACCCAAATTCCCCATGATCCCACCCAAAAAACCCAAACTACTGAATGATCCCACCCAAAAAACCCAAATTCTCAATGACCCCACCCAAAAAACCCAAACCACGCCATGACCAAACCCAAAAACCCCAAACCATTCCTTGATTCCACCCAAAAAACCCAAATTCTCCTTGATCCCACCCAAAAACCCCCAAATTCTCCAGGACCCCACCCAAAAAAACCCAAACTACTGAATGATCCCACCCAAAAAACCCCAAAACCCCAAACCACTCCATGACCAAACCCAAAAAACCCCAAACCATTCCTTGATTCCACCCAAAAAACCCAAATTCTCCTTGATCCCACCCAAAAACCCCCAAATTCTCCAGGATCCCACCCAAAAAACCCAAACCTCTCCATGATTCAACCCAAAAAATCCCAAACCTCGCCATGACCCCACCCAAATAACCCAAACTACTGAATGATCCCACCCAAAAACCCCCAAATTCTCCAGGATCCCACCCCAAAAACCCAAAGCCAAGGCCAGGTAGGAGCAGGGCCAGTGGGAGGTGTCCCTGTCCCAGCAGGGGTGGCACTGGGGGGACTCTGGGCTCCTTTCCTGCCCAAAACCCCAAATTCTCCATGATCCCACTCAAAAATCCCAAACCATTCCTTGATCCCACCCAAAAAAACCCAAACTACTGAATGATCCCACCCAAAAAACTCCAAAACCCCAAACCACTCCATGACCAAACCCAAAAAAACCCCAAACCATTCCTTGATTCCACCCAAAAACCCCAAACCATTCCTTGATGCCACCTAAAAATCCCCAAACCACTGAATGATCCCACCCAAAAACCCCAAATTCTCCATGATCCCACCCAAAAACCCCCAAATTCTCCAGGATCCCACCCAAAAACCCCAAACCTCTCCATGATTCAACCCAAAAAATCCCAAACCTCGCCATGACCCCACCCAAATAACCCAAACTACTGAATGATCCCACCCAAAAAACCCAAATTCTCCAGGATCCCACCCCAAAATCCCAAAGCCAAGGCCAGGTAGGAGCAGGGCCAGTGGGAGGTGTCCCTGTCCCAGCAGGGGTGGCACTGGGGGGACTCTGGGCTCCTTTCCTGCCCAAAAAACCCCAAATTCTCCATGATTCCACCCAAAAATCCCAAAACATTCCATGATCCCACCCAAAAATCCCAAAGCACTCCATGATCAAACCCAAAAATCCCAAACTACTGAATGATCCCACCCAAAAAACCCCAAATTCTCCAGGATCCCACCCAAAACCCCAAACCATTCCTTGATCCCACCTAAAAATCCCCAAACCACTGAATGATCCCACCCAAAAACCCCAAATTCTCCAGGATCCCACCCAAAAACCCAAACCTCTCCATGATTCAACCCAAAAAATCCCAAACCTCGCCATGACCCCACCCAAATAACCCAAACTACTGAATGATCCCACCCAAAAACTCCCAAATTCTCCAGGATCCCACCCAAAAACCCCAAATTCTCCAGGATCCCACCCAAAAAACCCAAAGCCAAGGCCAGTAGGAGCAGGGCCAGTGGGAGGTGTCCCTGTCACAGCAGGGGTGGCACTGGGGGGACTCTGGGCTCCTTTCCTGCCCAAAAAACCCCAAATTCTCCATGATCCCACTCAAAAATCCCAAACCATTCCTTGATCCCACCCAAAAAAACCCAAACTACTGAATGATCCCACCCAAAAACCCCCAAAAATCCCAAGGCCAGGTAGGAGCATGTCCCTGTCCCAGCAGGGGTGGCACTGGGGGGGCTCTGGGCTCCTTTCCCACCCAAACCATTCCAGGATTTTGTGGTTGATCCAACCCCCAGCACTTCCCTCCCTGCTGGCTAAAAACCAAAATTCCCAATGTTTCCCAGGGTTCTGGAATTTTCCATGCACCTGAAACCCAGCCTGGAGCAGCCCAGAATGGATTCCATCCATTCCCTGCTGCTGCTGCTGCACACAAACAACACAAAAGAATAAATGACCACAAAGGATAAATACAGAGGAGAAAAAGCAGCTGCAGAAATGACAAAGAAAAAGGAGCAAAAGCAGCTCTGAGAGAACAAGGAGAGCTTTGTCTGAGCTGGTTCTGGGCTCTGGGTTCTGGCCAGGTCTGCACACACCTACTCACTTCTCCTCAAGTAACCCAAGCAGGAGAAGCTGAAAATCCCACCCAGAATCATTTGATGAATCAGGCAGAGCATCACAATGTGAATTTCAGCTCCAAACAAGGTTTTGGTTGGATTTTTTTTTTCATGGGGTTGACACAAGCAGGAATTGCTGTCTCAGCGGTTCCAGAGTGGGGTGAGACACCCAAAAATGGATCCCAAAATGTTGGACGTGTTCAGGCAGCTTTGTGATTCATCTGTGGTCATTCTGCTGCAGAGGAACCCGAAAATGTTTCAGCTTATTTATATTAAAAATTAAAAAAAAAAAAAAAAAAAGGGAAGTCAAGAGAAGAATGAAAAGCAAAGAACAGAAAGTTCTTGGCACTCAGAGTTACCCAACAGCTTCTGGGCTGTGGGGAGCAGAGAAGCCAAGGCTGGTGCAGGACTCCTTTCCTGGAATCACCCAAAAGAATTCCTCAGCCAGGGCTGCAAAGTGCAGCTCAAGGCTCTGCCCTGGCCCAAGGAACCCGGCTGCACTTGCAGAGACTCCCCCAAAAATGACATTTCCAGCCATGCACTGCAGAGCTCCAGAGCTGCACAGTTCTGCCAGACATTTTTATGGGTGCTTGAGTCATCACCCACTTGATTTGAGAGAAAAAAAAAAAAAAAAAAAAACTGGTTTAGAAGGAACTAAAAGCCTTTTTTCTTTTTCATCTGGGGGTTGTTTCCTTTTGAAAAGCTCCAAAGATATCCTGGGAGAGCGTGAGCACAGCTGGGAGCAAACAGCCTCCACAGGCAATGCTCCTTGTCACCCTCTCAGATCCACCCCCCCTGCCCTGAGCCCCTCACAGGGCTGGGAATGGATCCCTGGCACCAGAGCAGGGTTTGCAGGGAATGCTGCAAGTCTGGCCTTTGGGAATGGCTGCAGGAAACAAATCTGGAGCAGGGAAAAAGAATCCAGCCAGTGCTGCAATATGGAGGGGATGGTGATTTCATCTCTCCTGGAATTGCAAATGATCTCCAAACAAAAAAAAAAATCAAATTAAACAACAAAAAATTAAAAAATCTGCTCAGCTTTTGCAGGGACACTTTCAGATTTCCCAGGTTTGGCAGAGCTGGGGGGATTTGCACAGGGTCACCCTAAAACCAGCCTGCCCCCGCCCTGGGCAGGCACAGGAGGATTTCTGTTCCTCATTCCCCTGCTCCTCATTTCCCTGCTCCTCATTTCCCTGCTCCTCATTCCCCTGCTCCTGGTGCCTCTCCCACCCCTCAGATCAGTGGGAAGGGATGCCCCAGAGCCCCCCCCGCAGTGCCATGGCAGGGACACCTCCCACTGTCCCCAATGTCCAGCCTGGCCTTGGACATTCCAGGGATGCAGGGGCAGCCCCAGCTGCTCTGGCAATTCCAGCCCAGCCAGCAATTCCTGCCCAAATTCCCACCCCAGGCTCCCCTTCCCAGGGAATTCCCTCCATTCCCAGCTCTCCCAGCCTGGGCTTGGATCCATCCCCACCCCAGCTCCTCTCTAGGAAGGAATTTTGGGATCCAGGGGCTTCACTGGGAATCTCAGGATTTCCATCTCCCTGCTCTGCATGAATCCAGAACTCTGAATTCCACATCAAATATCAGCAAGTTCCCCTCACAGTTGAACCCCACCAAACAATCATTTCCCAGCCCCAGCACCAAGAACCATCCCAGCTTTGGGTATAAAAAGTGTCATTTATATAAAAATGATAAACAACCCAGAATTGAGGAGAGCAGCCTGGGGGGATGGGATTGCATCACCTGCAGCTGGAACTGGACAATGAACCCCAAATTAAACCTGATCAAAGTGTGACTCTCGTGACTCTGAGTCCGTGCTGGGTGTGGCCCTGCCCCGGGTGAATCCTTTGAACCTTTTAATAAAGGGGCCCATCCCCATCCCCAAACCCCAAAAACCCCAAACTCACTCTGGGAACAGCCTCCCCTTCCCTTTTCCATCCCCAAATTCCATAAAAACCCCTCGGGATGGATTCTGAGCATCCTTGATCCCAGAACCCCAGAATGGTTTGGGATGGGATCCATGGACCTTCAATCCCATCCCATTCCAACCCCACCATCCCAGGCTGCTCCAGCCTTTCCTGGGACATTGCAGGGATCCAGGGATTCTCTGGCAATTCCAGCCCAGCCAGCAATTCCTGCCCAAATTCCCACCCCAGGCTCCCCTTCCCAGGGAATTCCCTCCATTCCCAGCTCTCCCAGCCTGGGCTTGGATCCATCCCCACCCCAGCTCCTCTCTAGGAAAGAATTTTGGGATCCAGGGGCTTCACTGGGAATCTCAGGACTCCAGGAAGGGTCTCCCTTCCCTCTTCCATCCCCAAATTTCATAAAAATCCCTCGGGATGGATTCTGAGCATCCTTGATCCCAGAATGGTTTGGGATGGGATCCATGGACCTTCAATCCCATCCCATTCCAACCCCACCATCCCAGGCTGCTCCAGCCTTTCCTGGGACACTGCCAGAGACCCCTCTGTGCTGGGGAGAGGACCCCAGACCCTTCCTGAACAGAGCTGCTGTCCCTTGGCTTCTCCCTCTGCTCTTTGGGCTGCTCGTGCCTTGGCTTTCAGCTTTTCTGCTTTTCTGAGTCTCTGCTGCTTCATGTGGAACTCTGCAACCTCATGTTGGGTGGTGATCAGTTCTCTCCATAGGGGAGGGAGAAAACAATTCCTTCCCAGCTGGAGAACCAAGCACCCAAAAAGCAGAAATAATGGTGAGGGAAAGGGGACTGAGACTCCACAACCTGGGTCTCTTGGAACACTCATCTTAGAAAATGAGGATTTTAGTTACCTTGCTGAAAATAGTTCAAAGTTAGAAGTTATCTGAAATTTAAATAGTTGGTTGTCTGTCATTTGATGTTTGCTCAGCTGTGCTGACAATGGGAAAAGATGAAAGCAGTGAGCAGATCCAAAGGAACACAGACAATGCAACCAGAAATTGATTCTTTGAGAACTGGACTATCCCCAGAAATCATTTGTATTGTCACTGATAGAAAAGGTCAGGAGTTTAGGGTGAGGAAGACTCACCTTACTTCCTCCTTTTAAGACCCCTCCCCACGAAAACGACCCCAGACTTAATTGAAGAAGCCAATCAATGCTTAATGGCCATTCAAGCTAATTACCATAGGAAGGGGGGGTGGGAGGGGCTGTTATTATCAATATGGATTTGTTTGAATCCTCTGTCAATAAATAGATTTTGTGATCACCTGTGATTTTGCAGTGTATCAGAGGATCACCTCACACAAACATTCACTTTGTAACTTTAAATTGTCAGAGAGTCTCTTGTCTGTCCCAGGTGAGTGTCAGTGTCAGACCAACACTCTGATTTTGGTCAATCACTCTGGTTGGATAATTAACCCCAATATGTAATAAACCAAAACTTATAAAAGTGTAAAATCATGACCATGATCCACCTTGGGTTTGATTTGGGTGTAGCCCCTCTTGCACTGCCCAAGGTGGATCCTTTCAATAAATTCCTTTTTTATTCCTTTTGCTCTGCCTGGTCTCTGTCTCAGCTCAGCCTTTCCAGGCATCACTGGCACATCCATGGCAAAGCCCAAACCACAACACACAGAATAAAAATCCCTTCAGAATAAAAAATCCCTTCAGAATAAAAAAATCCCTTCAGAATAAAAAAATCCCTTCAGAATAAAAAAAAATTCCTTCAGAATAAAAAAATCCCTTCAGAATAAAAAAAAAATCCCTTCAGAATTAAAAAAAATCCCTTCAGAATAAAAATTTCCTTCAGAATTAAAAAAATCCCTTCAGAATAAAAAAATCCCTTCAGAATAAAAAAAAATCCCTTCAGAATAAAAAAAATCCCTTCAGAATAAAAAAATTCCTCCAGAATAAACCCCCTTGTGCAGGTCCCAGCAGTCCCTGTGTCCCAGCTGCAGCCCCAGGGGCCCCCCAAACCCTGCCAGCCCCGACCTGCAGCTGGGCCTGCACCCCAAAACCCCCCGGGGCTCCCTGGGGAGTCAGGGCTGCCTCTGTCTGCTCCTGCCTGTGCTGAGCCCACAGCCCCCACAGCTGGGAGAGCACAGGGATCCCCAAAATCCTACAGGGCACAGGGATCCCCAAAATCCTACAGAGCACAGGGATCCCCAAAATCCTACAGCACACAGGGATCCCCAAAATCCTACAGAGCACAGGGATCCCCAAAATCCTACAGGGCACAGGGATCCCCAAAATCCTACAGGGCACAGGGATCCCCAAAATCCTACAGAGCACAGGGATCCCCAAAATCCTACAGCACACAGGGATCCCCAAAATCCTACAGAGCACAGGGACCCCCAAAATCCACAGCACACAGGGCTCCCCAAAATCTGGAAGAACACAGGGCTCCCCAAAATCCTGCAGCACACACAGCTCCCCAAAATCCTCCCGCACACAGGGCTCCCCAAAATCCTGCAGCACAGAGGGCTCCCCAAAACCCACAGCACACAGGGATCCCCAAAATCCTACAGGACACACAGCTCCCAAAGCTGGGAGAGCACAGAGATCCCCAAAATCTGGGAGAGCACAGGGCTCCCCAAAATCTGGGAGAGCACAGGGCTCCCCAAAATCCTGCAGCACAAACAGCTCCCCAAAATCCTGCAGCACACACAGCTCCCCAAAATCCACAGCACACAGGGATCCCCAAAATCCTACAGGACACAGGGCTCCCCAAAATCTGGGAGAGCACAGGGATCCCCAAAATCCACAGCACACAGGGATCCCCAACATCTGGAAGAACACAGGGCTCCTCAAAATCCTGAAGCACAAACAGCTCCCCAAAATCCTCCCGCACACAGGGCTCCCCAAAATCCTACAGCACACACAGCTCCCCAAAATCCTACAGCACACAGGGCTCCCAAAATCCTGCAGCACAAACAGCTCCCCAAAATCCTCCTGCACACAGGGCTCCCCAAAATCTCGCAGCACACACAGCTCCCCAAAACCCACAGCACACAGGGATCCCCAAAATCCTACAGCACACACAGCTCCCAAAGCTGGGAGAGCACAGAGATCCCCAAAATCTGGGAGCACACAGGGCTCCCCAAAATCCTGCAGGACACACAGTTCCCCAAAATCCACAGCACACAGGGCTCCCCAAAATCCTATAGGACACACAGCTCCCCAAAAATCTGGAAGAACACAGGGATCCCCAAAATCCTGCAGCACACGCAGCCCCCCAAATCTGGGAGAAGACAGGGCTCCCCAAAATCCACAGCACACACAGCTCCCCAAAATCCTACAGGACACACAGCTCCCCCAAATCCTATAGGACACACAGCTCCCCAAAATCTGGGAGAACACAGGGCTCCCCAAAATCCACAGCACACACAGCTCCCCAAAATCCTACAGCACACACAGCTCCCCAAAATCCTACAGGACACACAGCTCCCAAAGCTGGGAGAGCACAGGGATCCCCAAAATCCACAGCACACAGGGCTCCCCCAAATCTGGGAGACACAGGGCTCCCCAAAATCCTGCAGCACATATTGCTCCTCAAAATCTGGGAGCACACACAGCTCCCCAAAATCTGGGAGAACACATGGTACCCCAAAATCCTGCAGAACAAACAGCTCCCCAAAATCCTCCAGGACACACAGCTCCCCAAAATCTGGGAGCACACACAGGGCTCCCCAAAATCTGGGAGCACACAAGGATCCCCAAAATCCTCCAGGACACACAGCCCCCCAAATCTGGGAGAACACAGGGTACCCCAAAATCCTGCAGCACAAACAGCTCCCCAAAATCCAGCAGCACACAGGGCTCCCCAAAATCCTACAGCATACACAGCTCCCCAAAAATCTGGAAGAACACAGGGCTCCCCAAAATCTTGCAGCACACAGGGCTCCCCAAAATCCTACAGGACACACAGCTCCCCAAAATCTGGGAGAACACAGGATACCCCAAAATCTGGGAGCACACACAGGGCTCCCCAAAATCCTACAGCATACACGGCTCCCCAAAATCTGGGAGCACACTCAGCTCCCAAAAATCCACAGCACACAGGGCTCCCCAAAATCCTACAGCACAAACAGCTCCCCAAAATCCACAGCTCACAGGGATCCCCAAAATCCTACAGCACACAGGGATCCCCAAAATCTGGAAGAACACAGGGCTCCTCAAAATCCTGAAGCACAAACAGCTCCCCAAAATCCTCCCGCACACAGGGATCCCCAAAATCCTACAGGACACACAGCTCCCAAATCTGGGAGCACAGAGGGCTCCCCAAAATCTGGGAGCACACACAGCTCCCCAAAATCCACAGCACACAGGGCTCCCCATGATACTTTCAATTTTAGCTTTTGTATTTTGCCCACCCTGCTCTGCATGAATCCAGAACTCTGAATTCCACATCAAATATCACCAAGTTCCCCTCACAGTTGAACCCCACCAAACAATCATTTCCCAGCCCCAGCACCAAGAACCATCCCAGCTTTGGGTATAAAAAGTGTCATTTATATAAAAACTATAAACAACCCAGAATTGAGGAGAGCAGCCTGGGGGGATGGGATTGCATCACCTGCAGCTGGAACTGGACAATGAACCCCAAATTAAACCTGATCAAAGTGTGACTCTCGTGACTCTGAGCCCGTGCTGGGTGTGGCCCTGCCCCGGGTGAATCCTTTGAACCCTTTTAATAAAGGGGCCCATCCCCATCCCCAAACCCCAAAAACCCCAAACTCACTCTGGGAACAGCCCCAAAACCCCTCTGGGAACAGCCCCAAACCCCCTCTGGGAACAGCCCCAAAACTCCCTCTGGGAACAGCCCCAAAACCCCCTCTGGGAACAGCCCCAAACCCCCTCTGGGAACAGCCCCAAAACCCCAAAACCCCCTCTGGGAACAGCCCCAAACCCCTTCTGGGAACAGCCCCAAAACCCCCTCAGGGAACAGCCTCAAACCCCTCTGGGAACAGCCCCAAAACCCCCTCAGGGAACAGCCTCAAACCCCTCTGGGAACAGCCCCAAAACCCCCTCAGGGAACAGCCTCAAACCCCTCTGGGAACAGCCCCAAACCCCCTCTGGGAACAGCCCCAAAATCCCAAACCCCTCTGGGAACAGCCCCAAAACCCCTCTGGGAACAGCCCCAAAATCCCAAACCCCTCTGGGAACAGCCCCAAACCCCTCTGGGAACAGCCCCAAACCCCCTCTGGGAACAGCCCCAAAACCCCAAACTCCCTCTGGGAACAGCCCCAAAACCCCTCTGGGAACAGCCCCAAAATCCCAAACCCCCTCAGGGAACAGCCCCAAACCCTCCCCAGCTGCACCCCCTGAACCTCTCCCTCCCCCAGCAGACTCAGCACAATTTCAACCCAAATTTGACACCAGTTTGGATTTTTGCAATTTTTTCTCTCCTTTTCTTTTTCCTCCTACTCTGGATCCATCTGGACCAAGTTCAGTTTAAACATTCTGGGTTTCAGTCTGCAGGAAAGGAATTGACAAAATCAAATTTCCCTTTGCCAGGGTGGAGCTTTTGTCACCCTGTCCTTATGGATTCTTTAAAACCTGGACATCACATTAAAAAAAAAAAAAAAATTCTATTTCCCTCCTCTCTTTCCTCTCCTTTTTTTTTTTTTTTTTTTCTCCAGATGTCAACCAAAACAATTGACCTGTTTGAAAAACCACCTGCAAAAGCAGCTGTTCCACACATGGAAGGACATTTTTCAAAATTCACCTGCCAGTGATTATAAAATATAAATAATAAATATATAAATATAAAATACATTATAAAATATAATATATTTTAAATAATATAAATATATATAAATATATATAAAATATATATTTTTAAAAATATATATATTATATATATTATATAAATAAAATATATATTAAAAATATGTCTAATAAAAATACATATATATTATACATATAATGTATATATTTATATATATTATATATATAAAAACAATATATATACAAAAATATATCTATTATAGATATTTATTATTAGATATAAATATATATACTTATAAAATTTATATATATATAAATAATATAAATGTATAAATACAAATATATATAAAAATATATATAAAAATATATATAAAAATATATATATATAAATATATATATATATATAAATATGTATAATATATAATATATAAATATAAAATTTAAAAAAAAAGGAAGAATGAGCAGTTAAACACAGAGCTACTGAATGCATGAAATCTGATTTTTTTTTTTTAAAAATAACAACAAGATGCACATGAACAAGTGGTTAAATTAAAGCAAAAATAAGAAGAAAGATTTGGGTTTTTAAAGTGCCCCCCCAGCTTTGATATTCCCGAGGTTTTCCTTAAATTTTGGCTGAGAAATTCTCCCACCCAGCTGTGACATTTAAGGATTTCTCCCCTTTATTGCTGGGTGAATCAGAGAATCAGCACAAAACCAGGAAGGGACCTTCAAGCTCTCCCTGTTTGGTTTGGAAGGAATTCAGAGCTACAGGAAGGAGAGGGAATGGAATTCCAGCAGGAATTTCCTCATGGAAAAGGTTCTTAAAGAAATCAATAAACAAACAAACAAATAAATAAATAAATATTTTTTTAAAAAAATATATATTTATATATATTTTTAATATATATATATTTTATATATATACATATATACTTATATATAAATTTTTTAATATTTATTTATATATATATATTTATATATATATTTATATATATATATTTATATATATATATTTATATATATTTATATATATATTTATATATATATATTTATATATATATTTTTATATATATTTATATATATATACATGTTTATATATATTTATAGATTTTTACATATTTTTATATTTTATATATTTTTATATTTTTCCATTTTTACATATTTTTACATATTTTCCCATTTTTACATATTTTATATATTTTTATATTTTTATATTTTACATATTTTTATATTTTATATATTTTTACATATTCTAATATTTTTACATATTTATATATTTTTATACATATTTTTACACATATTTTTATATTTTTATATATTTTTATATTTTTACACATATTTTTATATATTTTTACACATTTTTATACATATTTTTATATTTTTACACATTTTTATATTTTTTATATTTTTACACATATTTTTATATATTTTTACATATTTTTATATTTTTATACATATTTTTATACATATTTTTACATATTTTTTATATTTTTACACATTTTTATATTTTTACATATTTTTATGTATTTATATATATTTTAATGTATTTTATATTTATATATTTATATTTTTATATATTTATATTTTTATATATTTTTATATTTTTACATATTTTACGTATTTATATATTTTCTGTCTTTCTATAGGAGAGAAATTTGGAAATCTCTTCCTCCCAAACCAATTTTCCATGTTTGATATTCCACATTTTATTCTCCCAGCAATAATTCTTCCTGCACCTTTTGATAGGATAGCAGGAGATGATTTCAGATTTTTTTCCTTTCTAATAAAACTGAGGTGAGACCACTAAGAAAAACAATATTTAATTGATTTCATTTATTTCATTTTTTTTTTATTTCATTTATTTCATTTATTTCATTTTTCATTTCATTTTTCATTTCATTTATTTTTCATTTATTTTTTCATTTATTTCATTTTTTTCATTTATTTCATTTATTTCATTTATTTCATTTATTTCATTGTGGTTGTGCTCAGGCTCATCCAGCACTTCCATGTGGATAAAAATAGAGATTTTCCTGAAATTTTGGGTGGAAAAAAATGGAGATTTTCCCGGAATTTTGGGTGGAAAAAAAATGGAGATTTTCCCGGAATTTTGGGTGGAAAAAAAATGGAGATTTCCCTGAAATTTTGGGTGGATAAAAATGGAGATTTCCCTGGAATTTTGGGCATGTTTTTGGGAGATATTTCCCCCTTTTTTTCCCTATTTTTTTGCCTCAAAATTCAGGCTTTAAATTGGTTAAAAATGTGATTTTCAGTGCTGCTGAATTCCTGATTCTTGCTGTGGAGTCAGGAGACCCTGATGGAATTAAAGAGAAAAATGGGATTTCTTGGGAATATTTTTTTTTCCTTGGCAATCTTTCTCCTTGGGAATCCTCCTTCCTTTTTTTTGGGAATCTTTCCTTTTTCTTTTTTGGGAATTTTCCTTCCTTTCTTGAGAATCTCTTTTTTTTGGGAATCTTTTTTGGAAATCTTCCTTTTTTGGGTAATATATTTATATATTTTTTTAATATATACAAATATAAATATATGAATATATAAATATAGAAAATATTTCTGTAATTTAAATATTTTAAAAATTTAAATTTAACATCAATTCCAGGTTGGTTTTTTTTTTTTTGATTCTTCCCCAGGTTAAATCTTCCCTCCAGGTATTCTGAAATCAAAATTCCTCAAGACCAAAATTTTCTACAGGTCAATAAAGCCAAATCTCATTTTTCTCCCTATTAAAATCTGAATTATTTTAATTTTCACTCAGTGATTTTCTCCTTCCTGCCCTCTGCTGTCTGGAATTTCTCCTGGATCTACTTGGAAATTCTGGGAAAATATCAAATATTTTCAATTTCCTGCACAATGAAGGGTTTCAAAAAGTTTTGTTCCTTCAGAGTTTCCATGAAAATCTCATTTTTTGAATCTCATGGATCCAAAACTGAAAAGAGGATTGAAAAAAAAAAAATCCTTTTAATGTTTGATAAATGAAAAGTGAAGGTGCAACATTGAGATTTCAGCCAGCAAAGCTCCAGGAAAGAAAATGAAAAATCATTCCTAGGATGGATTAAAAAATTAAAAATCATTAGAAGAAATTAAACTAAAAGGAATTAAACTAAAAGGAATTAAACTAAAAGGAATTAAACTAAAAGGAATTAAAAAACATTCCTAGAATGGATTAAAAAATTCAAAATCATTTTAAGAAATTAAACCAAAAGAAACTAAACAAAAAGAAACTAAACAAAAAGAAATTAAACAAAAAGAAATTAAACAAAAAGAAATTAAACAAAAAGAAATTAAACAAAAAGAAATTAAACAAAAAGAAATTAAACAAAAAGAAATTCAAAACCATCCCTAGAATGGATCAAAAAAATTAAAAATCATTATAAGAAATAAAACCAAAAGGAATGAAACTGTAAGAAATTAAATCACAAGAAATTCAATCATAAGAAATTAATAATCATTAATTGAAGAAGCAAGATCCCATTAATTTATTGGGAATATCAGGAGCAGCAGAGAAATTTATACTGATCAATATCTATTCATTCCAAAATTTATTCTAATCAATATCTATTTATCCTAAAATTTATTCTAATAAATATCTATTCATTCCAAAATTTATTCTAACAATTATCTATTCTAATCAATATCTATTTATTCTAAAATTTATTCTAATCAATATCTATTTATTCAAAAATTTATTCTAATCAATATCTATTCATCCCAAAATTTATTCTAATCAATATCTATTTATCCTAAAATTTATTCTAATCAATATCTATTTATCCTGAAATTTATTCTAATAAATATCTATTTATCCTAAATTTTCTTCTAATCATTATCTATTCATCCCAAAATTTATTCTAATAATTATCTATTTATCCTGAAATTTATTCTAATCAATATCCATTTATCCTGAAATTTATTCTAATCATTATCTATTCATCCTGAAATTTATTCTAATCAATATCTATTTATTCTAAAATTTATTCTAATCAGTATCTATTTATTCTAAATACTGGAGAAGAAAATATTTTAGTTTGTAGCCTACAACAGTGGCAGCTCAACATTTTGACAATTCCATCCCATGACATTCCCAAATCCAAGGTTTTCTCCTCATCCCATTTTTACAGCTGTTATTTCCCTCTCTCCTTTTTTTTTTTTTTTCCCCCAATCTCAGGTTGATGGGTTGATTTGTGCTGCTAAAATTAACTCAGATTCATCAAGATTCTGGCAGCAAAATTAAAGATTTTGCCTCCCCACCCCCTCCCAGGGAGGTTTTCCTAAAGAGCAATTCCAGCCTCGCTCATTCCCTGCATTTCCTGGGAATTCAGGAATAATAAATAATGATAATAATAAATAAATAAATGCCTTGAAGGAGCATTTATCACCTGGGGGTTAGAAGGGAAAAAGGAAAAAAAATATTTAAAGGAGCTAAAAACTCCTCATCCCTCTGCCTTTAAAAAGTGGGAATTTCCATGGGGAAAAAAAAGAAAGGGGGAGGAAAAGGGGAGGAAAAGGGGAGGAAAAGGGGAGGAAAAGGGGAGGAAAAGGGGAGGAAAAGGGGAGGAAAAGGGGAGGAAAAGGGGAGGAAAAGGGAGGAAAAGGGGAGGAAAAGGGGAGGAAAAGGGGAGGAAAAGGGGAGGAAAAGGGGAGGAAAAGGGGAGGAAAAGGGGAGGAAAAGGGGAGGAAAAGGGGAGGAAAAGGGGAGGAAAAGGGGAGGAAAAGGGGAGGAAAAGGGGAGGAAAAGGGGAGGAAAAGGGGAGGAAAAGGGGAGGAAAAGGGGAGGAAAAGGGGGGGAAAAGGGGAGGAAAAGGGAGGAAAAGGGGAGGAAAAGGGGAGGAAAAGGGGAGGAAAAGGGGAGGAAAAGGGGAGGAAAAGGGAGGAAAAGGAGGAAAGGGGGGGGAAAAGGGGGGGAAAAGGGGAGGAAAGGGGGAGGAAAAGGGGAGGAAAAGGGGAGGAAAAGGGGAGGAAAAGGGGAGGAAAAGGGGAGGAAAAGGGGAGGAAAAGGGGAGGAAAAGGGGAGGAAAAGGGGAGGAAAAGGGGAGGAAAAGGGGAGGAAAAGGAAAGAAATAAATGAAATATTGTTTTGCTTAATGGTCCCACCTCAGTTTTATTATAAAGGAAAAAAATAAAAGCAGATTT
The DNA here is from genome assembly GCA_030060385.1 of Muscicapa striata striata. Classification (NCBI taxonomy): domain Eukaryota; kingdom Metazoa; phylum Chordata; class Aves; order Passeriformes; family Muscicapidae; genus Muscicapa; species Muscicapa striata. The sequence goes on along the minus strand of JAREIS010000485.1, from coordinate 84,603 downwards.
CTGGCAGTGAAAGCTGCAGGGAATGAAGGTCAGAGGAGGCACATGAGAGTCATTCCTGAAACACCTCCCCTCTCAGGTGATGTGGCAGCCCAGTGAGCAGCAGGAATTCCACTGCTGGGCACGGAATTCCCTAAAAGTCTCAGCCCCAGGGGCTTTCAGCAGGGTCAGAGCTGAGCAGGGAGTGGGACACGGTGACAAAAGCCACCCCTGCTCTGGTCACAGCCCCAGGAAATGAATCCTTCCCAGCATTAAACCTTGCTGGAATTAGAGAAAAAAAAAATCCAAGAACACAGCTGGGAACATGAGCAGGCTGCTGGGCTTTCTGCTGAGTGGATGGGACACTGAAAAAAAAAAAAATTTAAAAAAATCCCATTTTGCTTTGTAGGTTGGTGTTTGTTTAATAGAAAACTTGCCAGGTGCTGAGGCTGAACCTGCCCAGTGTGGGGGTGTGAGAACTGCCAGAGCCACAGGCACTTCTCAACCATTAAACACAGAACTCAATCTGATTAAATCTCAGGTTTTTTGTGGCAGGGGGGGCAGAACTAGATGGGCTTTAAGGTCCTTTCCAACCCAACTCGTGATTCTTCTCTCAGCTCAGGAAGGGGCACAGAGCTGTCACTTCACAACCATTAAACCAAGAACTGAATCTATTGAAATCCAAGTTTTTCTGGTACTTGGGGTCAGAACTGGATGGGCTTTAAGGTCCCAACTCAACCCACCCAGTGATTCTGCTCCCAGCTGAAGAAAAGGGCACACAGGTATACTTCACAACCATTAAATTAAGAACTGAATCTGATTAAATTTCAATTTTTTTGTGGCAGGGAGATCAGAACTAGATGGGCTTTAAGGTCCTTTCCAACCCAACTCGTGATTCTTCTCTCAGCTAAGGAAGGGGCACAGAGCTGTCACTTCACAACCATTAAATCCAGACTTTAATCTGATTAAATTTCAGTTTTTCTTGTGGTTGAAGGTCAGAACTAGATGGGCTTTAAGATCCTTTCCAACCCAACTCGTGATTCTTCTCTCAGCTGAAGAAAGGGACACAGAGTTGTTACTTCACAACCATTAAATCAAGACCTGAATCTATTGAAATCCAAGTTTTTCTGGTACTTGGGGTCAGAACTGGATGGGCTTTAAGGTCCCAACTCAACCCACCCAGTGATTCTGCTCTCAGCTGAAGAAAAGGGCACACAGGTATACTTCACAACCATTAAATTAAGAACTAAATCTGATTAAATTTCAGTTTTTGTGGCGGGAGATCAGAACTAGATGGGCTTTAAGGTCCTTTCCAACCCAACTCGTGATTCTTCTCTCAGCTGAAAAAGGGCACACAGTTGTCACTTCACAACCATTAAATTAAGAACTGAATCTGATTAATTTTCAGTTTTTCTTGTGGTTGAAGATCAGAACTGGATGGGCTTTAAGGTCCCAACTCAACCCACCCAGTGATTCTGCTCTCAGCTGAAGAAAAGGGCACACAGTTGTCACTTCACAACCATTAAACCCAGACTTTAATCTGATTAAATTTCAGTTTTTCTACTGGCAGGGGGGTCAGAACTGGATGGGTTTTAAGGTCCCTTCCAACCTAATCCACGATTCTTCTGTCAGCTGAAAAAAGGGGCACAACCATTAAATCAAGACCTGAACCTGATTAAATCCAGAGCTGAATCTATTTAAATCTATTTAAATTTAAATATTTTTCTTGTACTTGGGGTCGGAAGTGGATGGGCTTTAAGGTCCCAACTTACCCAGTGATTCTTCTCTCAGTTAAGGGAGGGGCACAGAGCTGTCACTTCACAGCCATTAAATCCAGACTTTAATCTGATTAAATTTCAGTTTTTCTATTGGCAGGGGGGTCAGAACTGGATGGGTTTTAAGGTCCCTTCCAACCTAATCCATGATTCTTCTGTCAGGTGGAAAAAGGGGCAAAACCACATCAAATTAAGAACTCAATCTGATTAAATTTCAGTTTTTGTGGCAGGAGATCTGAACTAGATGGGCTTTAAGGTCCTTTCCAACCCAACTCGTGATTCTTCTCTCAGCTAAGGAAGGGGCACAGAGCTGTCACCTCACAACCATTAAACCAAGAACTGATTAAATTTCAGTTTTTCTGTTGGCTTCAGAACTGGATGGGTTTAAGATCCTTTCCAAACTAATCCACAACTCTTCTGTCAGCTGAAGAAAGGGGCATAACCCTTAAATCAAGACCTGAATCATTTCACAGCCATTAAATTAAGAACTGAATCTGTTAAAATCCAAGTTTTTCTTGTGGTTGAAGATCAGAACTGGATGGGCTTTAAGGTTCCAACCCACCCAGTGATTGCACAATTCTTCTCTCAGCTGAAGAAAGGGGCACAGAGCTGTCATGACAAGGCTAAAATTACCCAAATTGGGAGTCTTAATTGAGCCTTAATTAAGGCTCCCCCCTCACTAACGACAGGATTTCCAGAAGTTCTGTGACTCTCAGCTGCTTGGATCTGGAAATGATCTAAAAATTACCACAAAACCAGCACTCACCACTCCTAAAGCTGCTGAGTGATCACCCCATGACCAAAACACCACTGAAACCCCAAAACCAGCACCCACCACCCCCTAAAGCTGCTGGAGTGACCAAAACACCACTGAAACCCCCAAATCCACCACCCCTAAGGATGAAGAGTGATCAACCCATGATCAAAACACCATTTAAACCCCAAAGGCAGCCTCACCCACCCCCTAAAGCTGCTGAGTGATCATCTCATGTCCAAAAATCCACTGAAACCCCAAAACCAGCACTCACCACCCCCTAAAGATGAGTGATCACCCCATGATCAAAAATCCATTTAAACCTCAAAACAGCACTCACCACCCCCTAAAGCTGATGAGTAACCAAAACACCACTGAAACCCCAAAACCAGCATGAACCACCCCCTAAAACTGATGAGTGATCACCCCATGACCAAAACACCATTCAAACCCCAAAACCAGCACTCACCATCCCCTAAAGATGAGTGATCACCCCAAACACCACTAAAACCCCAAAAGCAGCAGCCACCATCCCCTAAAGGTGCTGAGTGATCACCCCATGACCAAACCACCACTGAAACCCCAAAAGCAGCAGCCACCATCCCCTAAAGGTGCTGAGTGATCATCCCATGATCAAAACACCATTTAAATCCCAAAACCAGCACTCACCATCCCCTAAAGGTGCTGAGTGATCACCCCATGACCAAACCACCACTGAAACCCCAAAAGCAGCATCATCCACCTCCTAAAACAGATGAGGGCTCATCCCATCACCAAAAATCCACTTAGACCCCAAAACCAATACACACCCCCCACTAAAGCTGATGAGTGATCATCCCATGATCAAAAATTCAGTTAAACCCTAAACCAGCACTCAGCACCCCCTAAAGATGAGTGATTATGCCATGATGAAAAATCCATTTAAACCCCAAAAACAGCATTCACCACCCCCTAAAGCTGATGAGTAACCAAAACACCACTGAAACCCCAAAACCAGCATGAACCACCCCCTAAAACTGCTGAGTGATCACCCCATGACCAAAACACCATTCAAACCCCAAAACCAGCACCCACCACCCCCTAAAGCTGAGTGATCACCCCAAACACCACTAAAACCCCAAAACCAGCATTCACCATCCCCTAAAGGTGCTGAGTGATCATCCCATGATCAAAAATCCATTTAAATCCCAAAACCAGCACTCACCATCCCCTAAAGGTGCTGAGTGATCACCCCATGACCAAACCACCACTGAAACCCCAAAAGCAGCATCATCCACCTCCTAAAACAGATGAGGGCTCATCCCATCACCAAAAATCCACTTAGACCCCAAAACCAGTACACAGCACCCCCTAAAGATGATGAGTGATCATCCCATGATCAAAAATTCAGTTAAACCCCAAAAGCAGCACTCAGCATCCCCTAAGGATGAGTGATTATGCCATGATGAAAAATCCATTTATACCCCAAAACCAGCACTCACCACCCCCTAAGGATGAGTGATTATGCCATGATGAAAAATCCATTTAAACCCCAAAACCAGCATGAACCACTCCTAAAGCTGCTGAGTGATCAACTCATCATCAAAAATCCATTTAAACCCCAAAAGCAGCATGAACCACTCCTAAAGCTGCTGAGTGATCACCCCATCCCCAAACCACCACTGAAACCCCAAAACCAGCACTCAGCACTCCCTAAAGCTGAGTGATCACCCCAAACACCACTGAAACCCCAAAAATGCAGCCAGCCCAGCTGATTCAGGGCCTGACTCACAGGTGGCAAAGAAAAGCCCAGCACCATCTATAACATGTACATAAAAATAGATTTTTATAGATTAAAATATATCAAAATATCATCTGCTCCATCTATGAGTTCCCACCTCACAGCCTATCAAGGTAAAATATAAATCAGAACATCTAAAGGCAGACAAAAAAAAAATGAGAAAAGAAGATTTAAAATGAGAGCCAGAGGAAAAGAGTGGCTGCAATTTTCTGGGAACTCTTTTTTGCCTAAGGACTGCAAAAATCACAATTTAGTGGTTCCAGATCTCAAGGATGGGTGTTAGGATTCCAAGGAAAGGGGAAAAAAACAATCAATAAAAATATATTTATATAAACCAGAAAAAGATATTGATATTTTATTCCTACCAAACACTCCTAAGAATCACAGTTCCACTACAACTTCCATTTTTAATTCAACTTTAACCTCTATTTCAGCAAAGTTCTGTTGGATCTGAGCAAAAAAAAAAAAAAAAAATCTCTCTTTTTGCTTTTTTCACCAGATGCTTCAGCTCCACGTGCCCAATTTTCCAACCACAGGCCTGGGGACAATTTGATGGCTCCTAAATCTGATTTTATTTCAGTAACACCAGGATATTGAATATTATTTACTTTGAGGATGTGGTGAATGAAAAGCCTGGTTTGACCTGAGGCCTTGGCAAAAGCTTCCAAATTTGAGAGATGGGGTTAAAATCACAGTGTGCAGTTAAAATAAAAGTGTGTGGTGGCACATGAGGAAGGGTTTGGAATTTGAATATAATAATAAATAGAATATAGAATAGAATAATAGAATGAATATATAATATATATATATTTATATATATTCATATTCTATATAATAGAATACAATAGAATAGAATAATAAATATGGAACAAGACAGAAGTTCTTGGGCATTGTCCCATTTTCCTTTTCTTGTTCCTTCTTCAATAATTCTCAGGCAGTGAGAATTTTTAGTTCAATAGTTCTGCACTGTGAGTCACAAGTGTTTGGTTATTGGGTCAAAACTATCAATAATACAGGTGTTAGTGCTTCATTAAATTATTTACCTTTAAAAGAGCTTGGAATTAGCTAAACTCAGCTCCATTTTGCTCACTTTTAGCTGGTGGCTAAAAGTGTTGCAGAACTCTCTGTACTTTAAATAAAATTTAATAAACAACAATTCCAAAGTAGAAATTTGTCTCCTTTGTGTTTTAATCCTGATTCTAAGTAAAGGTAAAAAAAAAAAAATAAAAACAAGCCACTAAATAGTGCAGTTAAGCCTTTACAAAGTAGTTACAGAGGGGAGTGCTCAGGGAGAAATCCCATTTTTGTGGTTTAACCCAGCAAAGATGAGGGAGAAATCCCATTTTTGTGGTTTAACCCAGCAAAGAATGGAGAGGGGTAGGATGAAGAGTTGAAGCACGTTTGAGGAGAAATTGGGATGCCCTGAGGGTCTCTAAAAATAGAGATGGGATCAGGATATCAAATGGAAAAAGCTCCAAACACTGGGGATGGCAGGCAGGATCTCAGAGGGAAAATGTCCTTTATTGAGGAGCTAAACCCCCTCCAGAAAGGTTCAAAAAAAAGGGATTTTAGGGGGATGAAGGAAGTTTGGTCCAGACTCTGCATCCTGCAGGGATGTGCTGCTTCCAAGGAAAAACTGGAATTTCAGGGAAGCCACAGTCATGGAGACAAAACCCCTCACCCCCAGCTTTCCAAAGGGAGAGGAAATTTTAGAGCAACACCAAAAGAGGTTCCTCTAAAGGAGCAAATTCCCCCAAAAATAAAGCAGCAAATTCCCAAAAGAAGGTGGAAGTCCATCCGTGGGGGAGGTGAGGTCTCCACCCCAAAGTTCCCTGAGGTAGGACAGGGACACTTCTTTCCCCACATCCCCCCAAAAGTTTCACAAGGGACAATTCCTCCTTCTGAGATTTCCAACAGGAAGGATGCCAGGCACTACAAATTTTGGGAAATGTGCATTTCCCTCCACCCACAGCACAGAACAGCACAGGCACAGCCAACCCCCCTGCTGCTGCAGGGTCCCAGCCAGGATGGGGCACCCCCAAAACCCACCCTGAGACCCCCCAGGCACAGGTGTGGGCACACCTGGCCCTGCCTCTGTGCCAGCGTCACCAGCAGCTCCCAGCACGTTCTTGTTCTTATCTTATCCGAATTTCTGAGATTACTCTGGGAGTGTGAACCTGGTGTGAACTCACACACACACCCTGGAGATCAGGCAGGGCCACACCTGGGGGCAGGAATGGGGTGTAAAGGGACACAGGGACAGCTGGGGGGACAGGAATAGGGTGTAAAGGGACACAGGGACACCTGGGGGGACAGGAATGGGGGGAAAAGGGACACAGGGACACCTGGGGGGACAGGAATGGGGGGAAAAGGGACACAGGGACACCTGGGGGCAGGAATGGGGTGTAAAGGGACACAGGGACACCTGGGGGGACAGGATTGGGGTGTAAAGGGACACAGGAATAGGGTGAAAAGGGACACAGGGACATCTGGGGGGACAGAAATGGGGCGTAAAAGCACACAGGGACACCTTGGGGGGCAGAAATGGGATAAAAAGGGACACAGGGTCACCTGGGAGACAGAAATGGGATGTAAAGGGACATAGGGACACCTGGGGGACAGGACTGGGGTGTAAAGGGACATAGGGACACAAGAATGGGGTGAAAAGGGACACGGGGATGGGGGGAAAAGGGACACAGAGTCACCTGGGGGGGCAGGAATGGGGTGAAAAGGGACACAGGGACAGCTGGGTGGGGGGCAAAAAAGGGGTGTAAAGGCACCCAGAATCACCTCACTTGTCAAACACGGGGTATAAAGGCGCAGACAGAGGCCCAGGCACGGCAGAACACGTCCCCAAAACGCAACCACAGCCCTGCAGCACCTCAGGGTCACCGACACCCCCCGCACACGGCGGAGCCCCACAGCGGGCAGAGGCAGCGCCGCGTCCCCGAGCCCCGGGCCCGTTCCCGTGGGGATGTCCCGCTCCCGGTGCCGCTCCCGGTGCCGCCCCCGTTACCTTCTTGACGGTGCGCGGCGCCTCCGTGACGGAGCCGTCGGGGCTCACGAGCGCCTCGGCCGCGCTGCTGCTGCTGTCGCTGCCGTCGCGGAGCCGGTGCTGAGGGTGGTGCGGGTCGCTCCTCTTCATGGCCGAAGCTTGCGGCACCTTGGCGGCGGCCGAGGACAGCCCGGCGGCCGAGGACAGCCCGGGGCAGCCGCTGCCCGGAGGCCGCTCGGCGGAGGGCCGGGGCCGCCTCACGCTCGGCGCCCGGCACGGGGCAGGCGGCCGCGGCCACGCCGTGCGCCGCTGCGTGAGCGCCCACAGGCTCGCACGGCGGCCCCGCCGCCTTATCCATGGGGCCGCCGAGCTCCTTCAGCTCCACGGCGGGCGCGGCCACCGCCACCTGCACCGACATCGTCGCCGACTGCTCCGGCTCCGGCTCCGGCTCCGGCTGCAGCTCCTCAGGGCCGCCGGCCCCGCCCCGCTCCGCCCCGCCGCCCTCGCTGTCGCACTGCATGCTGGGACATGTAGTTTTCCCGCCCCGTCGCGACTACAACTCCCGGCACCCCCTGCGGCGCTACGCCGAGCCCCGCCTCCTGGCGGGCCGCGCGGGGGTTGCTGGGAGTTGTAGTCCGCGCTGGGCCACACGCCTCGGGAAGGTGTTTGGGGTTTTTCACGTTTTGGGGAATTTTCAGCGCTTCAGTCGTCGGGCACAGAATCGCAGAAGCACTGAGCTTGTAAAAAACCTTCAAAACCATCGAGACAAAGGTGTGCCAAATCCCTACCTCATGTCCCCAGCGCAGAACACTGAGTGCCACATCCTTTTATTATTGTTATTTACTGAGATCAGCCCCGAGAGAAGAACTTGGAGCTGTTGGTGGGTGAGAGCTTAATTAATTAATCCTCAGTTCTCAAGTGTCAATTCCAATCCTCAGGTGTCCAAATCTCAAACCTTGGGTGAGCTCGAATGAGCGAGAGGAGAGGAGAGGAGAGGAGAGGAGAGGAGAGGAGAGGGAGAAGGAATTCACAGAAACCTCCCCAAAAATCAAGAGAGGAGCAGCAGAACCTGAAGGATGATTTCAGGGAAGAGGAATTCCAGAGGGGATGGGAACCAAAGGAACAGCAGCGCATCCCTGCGTGCCCGGAATTCCACGAGCACAATTCCCGACCTCACCCGACCAAATCGCTCCCTGCTGAAGCAGAACCAGGATCTGATTCTCGTCCCTCCCTCTCCCGACAGCACAAAACTCGGGCTCGGGAGGGGCCCCTGGGCTCTGGGGAGGGATTTGGAGCTGGAGCGATGTCCCTCCCCTTCCATGGAAAAGCCGCAGCTCCTGCAGCGCCGCGGTTCTGCTGAGAGGAGATGGTGAGATGGAAAAATCCTCCAAAATTTATCATTTCCTGGTACCAACGATCCCACAAAAAAACACCACCAGGTTGTTTTCACCAAGGTAAAATCCCAATCCTGATCCTCCTCTGCTGAGGAGAGGAGCTCATGCATGAAAATAAGAGACTGGAAATTGGAAAATCTTCCAGAATTTATCATTTCCTGCTACCAACGATCCCACAAAAAACACCACCAGGTTGTTTTGGCCAAGGTAAAATCCCACTCCTGATCCTCCTCTGCTGAGGAGAGGAGCTCATGCATGAAAATAAGAGACTGGAAATTGAGAAATCTTCCAGAATTTATCATTTCCTGCTACCAACGATCCCACAAAAAACCCCACCAGGTTGTTTTGGCCAAGGTAAAATCCCAATCCTGATCCTCCTCTGCTGAGGAGAGGAGCTTGTGCCTGAAAATAGAGACTGGAAATTGAGAAATCTTCCAGAATTTATCATTTTCTGGTACCACAGATCTCACAAAAAACCCCACCAGGTTGTTTTGAGCAAGACAAAATCCCAACCCTGAGTTTGCCTCAGCTGAGAGGAGCTGGTACCAACCTGGAGATGGAAAAATCCTCCAGAATTCATAATTTATCCACAAAATTTATCATTTCCCAGTGCCACAGATCTCACAAAAAACCCCATCAGGTTGTTTTGACCAAGACAAAACCCTCACAATGACTTCTCTTCTGCTGAGAGGAGCTTGTGCCTGAAAACAGACACTGGAAATGGAAAAATCCTCCAAAATTTATCATTTCAGATCCCACAGATCCCACAAAAAAACCCCACCAGGTTATTTTGAGCAAGACAAAATCCCAACCCTGAGTTTGCCTCTGCTGAGAGAGGAGCTGGTACCAACCTGGAGATGGAAAAATCCTCCAAATTCATAAATCTTCCACAAAATTTATCATTTTCCAGTGCCACAGATCTCAAAAAACCCCACCAGGTTGTTTTGGCCAAGGTAAAATCCCAATCCTGAGCTGGTGCCTGAAAATAAGAGACTGGAAATTGAGAAATCCTCAAAAATTTATCATTTTCTGCTACAACAGCTTGTTTTGAGCAAGGCAAAATCCTGACACTGACCCCATCTAGTGTGGGATCTTCCCCACTTTTTAAAGGATATTCCCAAAATTATGAGACTGGCAGGGAAGGCAAAATTTTCCCAACTTCAGGGATCCAGGAGCTTTATCTGGGAAAAGAGATTTATCTGGGAAAACAGATTTATCTGGGGAGAGATTTATCTGGGAAAATAGATTTATCTGGGAAAAGATATTTACCTGGGAAAAGAGATTTATCTGGGAAAACAAGCAGGAGAGGAAGGGAGAGGCTGTTTGGGGAGGGAGGTTCCAACAATTGGGGCTCTGTGAGCAGCTGGGATGGAAATCTGAGGAAAAAACAGCCTTGGAAAAATAAAATTCCTTTCCTTGAGAGCCACAGCAGAGCTGGAGCAGGAGCACAAATAAAATGGAGGGAGAAAAGGAGGAAAAAGCTGAATTTTCCTGAGTTTTCTGGGCTTCTTTCCATGGGAGTGGTGGAGTTGCAGTTGTCATTTTGTCAGGATTTATATAAAATATAATTAAAAACTAGGAATTGATACCATACCATAACATTATCCCATTCTAATTGCTCCTCTGAGTGGATTTTTGGGTGAATTTTGGGTGATTTTTGAGTGATTTTTGAGTGATTTTGGGGGTGATTTTTGGGGTAATTTTTGGACTTTTTTTCAGTGATTTTTGGGTGGTTTTGAGTGATTTTTGGGTAATTTCTGGGTGATTTTTGGATTATTTTGAGGTGATTTTTGGATGATTTCTGTGTGATTTTTGAGTCATTTCTGGGTGATTTTTTGATTTTATTTTTATTATTTTGGGGTGATTTTTGGATCATTTTTGGATTATTTTTGAATGATGTTTGGGTCATTTTGGGGGTTATTTTTGGATTATTTTGGAGTGATTTTTGAGTGATTTTTGGGTAATTTCTGGGTGATTTTTTATTATTTTGAGGTGATTTTTGGATGATTTCTGTGTGATTTTTGTGTGATTTCTGTGTGATTTTTGAGTCATTTCTGGGTGATTTTGGGATTTTTTTGAGTGATTATTGAGTGAGTTTTTTGTTGATTTTTGGGTTATATAGAGGTGATTTTTGGATTATTTTTCATTATTTTTGGTTGATTTCTGGGTGATTCCTGGGTGATTTTTGGGGTGATTTTTGAGTGATTTTTGGATTTTTTTGAGTGATCATTGAGTGATTTTTGGTTCATTTTTAGGTTATATTGGGGTGATTTTGAGGTGATTTTTTTATTATTTTTTATTATTTTTGTTTGATTTCTGGGTGATTCCTGGGTGATTTTTGGGGTGATTTTTGGGTGATTTTTTGGGTGATTTTTTGGCCATTCATAAATGAATATTACCCAAATTTTCTGAAATTTCCCCATTTTTCCCCCCAGTGAAACCTCTGGAGGTGTTGAGAGATGTGTGACCCACATCATTTAATATTCATTCAAATATTTTGGGTTTTCTTATTTCAAAATGAAAAATCTTTTAGGAATAGTTTTGTTAGAACTGGGTTTTTAACTAAAAAAGGCACAAAATAAAATATGTAGAAAGAAAGAGGGAAAAAAAAAAAACAGGGAGATAAAGAGAAATATTTTGTTTCATCCCAGACAACCCAGCTTTGACTCTGGAGTGAGGTCAACCCAAAAAAAAAACCCAAAAAAATGCAAAAAATGCAATTTTCACTGACCAATTCCACCTAAATTTCAGGGTCTGGTTTGCATGGCTCTCAAACAAAATAAAAAAGGGATTTTTTTTTCCAAAAGTAGCATCTTTCCCACCCAAAAAAAAGCACCAGTGCCATGATGGGTCCATGGGACCTCACCCAGCAGCCCCCAAAAATTTGGGCAGCCCCAAATTTTAGGGGTTTGGGGGATATTTTAACCCGTGGTGCCACCTGCTGGCAAAGACCCTGCTTGTCCCCAAAAGTGTCCCCACAGCACCCCAGGGCATTTCCAGCTCCCTCTTGCAACTGGAACGGGAAATTCAACTTTACATCAGTTTTTAATGTGTTTTAAAGTGGTTTAAAACACTTTAAAGCCGTTTTTAAGGTGCTTTAAAGCAGTTTTTAAGGTGTCTGAAAGTGGTTTGAAACACTTTCAAACAGTTTTAGGGTGTTTTAAAGTGGTTTAAAACACTTTCAAGCAGTTTTTAAGGTGTTTTGAAGTGTTTTGAAATACTTTCAAGTAGTTTCAAGCAGTTTTTAAACAGGAGGGTTTGTAGGAGAAAGGACAATCCCCCCCCTCTGCCCCAAAAAAATGTTTTCCCACATGGATCCCTCCCCAAAAGAGCCCAGAGCAGCCACTGGGATTGAAAATCTGTAAATTTAATACTGATACAGGAGGGTTTTTCCTTTACACAGCAAAAATGAACCCGTGGAAGTCACTGGGATAGCAAAAAAAAAAAAAAAAAAAAAAAAAAAAAATTAAAAAAAAAAAAAAAGCCAGGAGCCTACCAGGACTTAATAAAAATAAAACCAGGGAAAATCCAAACACCAGCAGGGACTGGAGCCCTCTTGCCCCAAAGCTCTGCTGGGTTGCTGTGACTTGATTTTTTTCTTTTTTTTTTCTAAAAAATAATAAAAAGCTTTGCTCTAGGAGTTGCTGACCCTGATTCACCCCGAGGTTTTTTGGGGTTGTTTTTGCATCCAAGGTGTTTCCTATCCCATCTCCCTGGTGCTGCCACCCCACTCATCCTGATTTGGGTCTGGCTGAGCTCTCTGGGGAGCTGGAAGGCACTTTGGGGTCTCTGAACCCAAAATAGGGGTGCACAGCAGAGCTGCTGCCCCTGACTGGGCTCACCTTAAACAGAGGACTCACGTCCCCATCATGATACAAACTTTAAAAAAAATCAGGAATTTTAAAAAATTAAAGTGGGGTGAGCTCTACGTACCTCTAGCTGTGGGTGGGGCAGAGCCAGGGCTGGCAGCACCCCAAAGCTGCCCAAAATCTACCCAAATCCCTGACAGCTCCTCTCTCCCAGGGATGCTGGAGGGAATCCCAAAAGCTCCAGGCCAGGCTGGGAGATGAATCCTCCAAGGGGAACAATGTGCTGGTGGAATATTTGGGATGGATGCCAGCAGGGTGAGCTGGGCTCTGCTGTCCCCCTCTCCCATCAGAAGTCCGAGTCGGGCTCCAGCAGCTCTGCATCCACCAGGTTGATCCGAGAGTGGATGGGGGCCAGCCCTGCCCATCCCCCCTGAGTCCTGGGCAGCCCTGGGCCGGCTTTGGGGGGCCAGAGGGGGCCCCCATTGTGCTGCCAGCACCCTGCAGAGGGGCTCTGCTGCTCAGGGGTGCTGCTCTCGGGGCAGAAGGGGTTGCTGATGACGTGCAGGACGTTGGCCCTGCGGCTCTGCCCGTCCCATGTTCCCCCAGGGAAGGTGACATCGGGCAGGACATCGGGGGCAAAGGCCACCAGGCAGGGCTGGGGGGGCAGGCGGGGCAGCCGAGGGACGCTGGAGCTGCCCAGGCAGCGCTGGGGCTCTGGGGTCACCCCTTCCTCCTCCTCCTCCTCCTCCTTCTTCTTCTTCTTCTTCTTCCTCCTCTTCTTCTTGCGGCGCTGCTGCAGCTCCGGGGACACGTCGGCCTCCACCAGCCACAGGTTGGGCCTCTCCTCTGGTGGCACTGGGGGACAACAGGGAGGCTGTGAGTCCCATCTGTGCCCCCCTGCACATCCCCCAGGAAATTTCATCCCCCCCCCAAGGACTTGCCAGGTGTGGCCACGGGTGTCACGGAGATGTCCTGGGGCAGGATGGCTCCTCTCCTGGCCACCATCTTGGTGACGTGCTGGGCCCACGCCGAGGACACGTCGGCCGATGGCTCGTTGATGTTGAAGGCCAGCCCGGCTGTGGGGACAGGGGGGATTGGGTCAAGGGGGGATTTTGGGGACCCTGGGGATGTCCCCTCCCCCTGCTGGAGTCAGTGAGTCAGGGATCTCTCTGAATTCTTCAGAGAGAAATCAGAGTGAAGGGATTGAATAAGTCAGAGTGAGTTCTGATGGTTTTAGTGAGTGAAAGGTCTGGATTCCACAGCAGCAGTGAGTGCTCTAGGGAAGGTTACAAACACACTGATACCCTCAGTAGAGGCTCCAGGCCCACAGCTGCAGACAGTGCTCAGACAGAACAGAGCTACAGTGAGAATATTGCTGACATTTCTTAGATAGAACACAATAAATTGTGTGTGTAGTGGTTATATGTAACCTGGTGTGCCAAGAAACCAGAATTCTAATGGGTTAGGGAGCGGTGGTCTGACCTTGTGCCTTAGCTTGTTGGAAAAATCCTATATAACAGTATGTTATACTGTTATACTGGGAGAGTTGGTGCTTTTAGCTATTCAGCTTTTAGCCATTGTTGCTTTAGCCATTGTTGCTTTTAGCCATTGTTGCTTTAGCCATTCTGGCTTCCAGCCATTTGCTTATTGCTGCTGCTTTTGCCATTGCTTGCCATTGCTTTTTGCCATTGCCATTTGAGACTGATGTGCTTTGTAATAAGATGTGCTTTGTAATAAATAACCTTTTAAACTATTAGCTGCTCTGGTTATTTAGAAAATTACCTGATAAGTAAGAGCTCAAAGCAGGAACCTAAGAGCTCCAGAGTTAGGTGCTTAGAGCACTGGGGGTCAGAAAGAAGCAGCACAGGGAAAAGGGGGGATTCTGGGGATGTCCCCTGGCTGGGCACATACCCACAGGGCCATCGTGGGACACGGTGTGCATGCTGAAGGGGGAAAAGGGGGATTCTGGGGATGTCCCCTGGCTGGGCACATACCCACAGGGCCATCGTGGGACACGGTGTGCATGCTGAAGGACAGCTCCTGGCCCGGGTCACGCAGCAGCTCCTTGCGCTTGGAGAAGGCCTTGGCGATCATCTTGCTCTTCTTGATCCTCTTGGGCTGGTCATCGCTCTGCCCCGTCAGCCTGGGGGACACACAGGGGACAGGGGGGCACAGCTGTCACAGCTGGGGGGGCACAGGGACCCATTCTGGATGGGGAGCCCCTTGGGGATGGAGCTGTCCCACACACGGCTGCACCCCATTCCAGAGCTGAGGGACAAACACCTGGGAATGTCCAACATCCCCCTGGATGGGGCAGGAAGGGCTGCAGGGAGCTGGGGTGACACCCTCAGGGTCCCACCTGCACCAGGTGCGCTTCCAGATGAGCAGGGTGGCCTTGGTCCAGACCCAGGTGCTCATGGAGACGCCGGTGCCGAACATGGCGAAGAGATTGATCTTCTCCACCAGCAGGCTCGGCCGGTTCTTGATCTCACACTCCGGGATGGGCTTGTTGGTCTGCGTGGCAATGGTCACGTTGGCCTCACACCTGTGGGGACACACGGGGACAGGGGCTGTGAGGAGGGGGACAGTGGCTGTGAGGAGGGGACAGTGGCTGTGAGGAGGGGGACACTGTGAGCAGGGGGACAGTGGCTGTGAGGAGAGGGGACAGTGGCTGTGAGGAGGGGGGACACACAGGGGACAGTCGCTCTGAGGAGAGGGGACAGTGGCTGTGAGGAGAAGGGACAGTGGCTGGCTGAGGAGGGGACACACAGGGGACAGGGACTGTGAGGAGGGGGGACACATGGGGACAGTGGCTGTGAGGAGGGTGACAGGGCTGTGAGGAGGGGGACACACAGGGGACAGTGGCTGTGAGGAGGGGGGACACACAGGGGACAGTCGCTCTGAGGAGAGGGGACAGTGGCTGTGAGGAGAAGGGACAGTGGCTGTGAGGAGCGGGGACACACAGGGGACAGGGACTGTGAGGAGGGGGGACACATGGGGACAGTGGCTGTGAGGAGGGGTGACAGGGCTGTGAGGAGGGGGGACACACAGGGGACAGGGACTGTGAGGAGGGGGGACACACAGGGGACAGGGGCTGTGAGGAGAGGGGACAGTGGCTGTGAGGAGAGGGGACACACAGGGGACAGGGACTGTGAGGAGAGGGGACAGTGGCTGTGAGGAGGGGGGACACACAGGGGGACAGTGGCTGTGAGGAGGGGGGACACACAGGGGACAGGGACTGTGAGGAGGGGGGACACACAGGGGACAGTGGCTGTGAGGAGAGGGGACAGTGGCTGTGAGGAGAGGGGACACACAGGGGACAGGGACTGTGAGGAGAGGGGACAGTGGCTGTGAGGAGGGGGGACACACAGGGGACAGGGGCTGTGAGGAGAGGGGACAGTGGCTGTGAGGAGGGGGACACATAGGGGGACAGTGGCTGTGAGGAGAGGGGACAGGGGCTGTGAGGAGGGGGACACACAGGGGACAGTGGCGCTCTGAGGAGAGGGGACAGTGGCTGTGAGGAGGGGGACACACAGGGGACAGTGGCTGTGAGGAGAGGGGACACATGGGGACAGTGGCTGTGAGGAGAGGGGACACCCTCCCCACAGCCCCCACGGCTCTGCGGGGTGGTGGCACTGCCGGTGGGGGACATGGGGCTGTCCATAGTGCAGTGCCACCGTGTCCCTGTCCCCCCCTGTCCCCCCATCCCTGTGCCACTCACAGCACGTATTCCCGGAAGCTGCGCTCCCACTCGGCCTGGTTGAAGAAGTCGTAGAAGTGGCAGCCGAAGGTGATGAAGACAAAGCCGAAGGCCAAGAAGCCGAAGATGCCTGGAAGAGGAGAGGGACACCCCCAGCTCAGCCAAACCCCAGTGACAGCAGGGCCGTGCCACCACCACCACAGCTCCCTGTGTGCCTCCAGGGGACAGGATGTCCCCGTCCCCGCTCCGATTGCCCCGGGAGTGGCTGCTGCAGCCCTCACCCAGGCGCAGCATGGTCTCGTTGATCTTGCTGGCCGCCTTCTCGCTCAGCAGCCCGGGGTGGTTGCTCTTGATGGAGAAGAGTGTCATGACCCCTGTGGGGGAGGATGAGGGGGTCAGGCCGTGGGGACACCTACGGTGACCCCGTCCCTTCCCAAATGTGAGCCACACCTACCCCGGATGAGGAAATAGCCCCCCACGATGAGCACGAGCCCGATGGGGGCCAGCACGAAGCCGGCTCGGTAGCGGTAGTTCTTGTAGCCCACGAAGCAGATGCCACTGACAGAGTCACCATCCACCTGGCAGGGACAGTGACAGGGACAGCAGGGTCAGCTGGCTGTGGGTGTCACCCTGAGACACCAGCTGAGACGCTGACCCCGTTACCTGCGCCACGGCCAGGATGGCCACAGTGAGCACGAAGGGGATGGACCAGGTGATGAGGTGGAAGTAGGAGGTCTTGCCCAGCAGTGGCTGGTAGGTGGTGCCCAGGGCCTTGAAGGACGTGTGCCAGGCGTAGGTGAGCATGACAAACCAGATGACACCCGACATCAGCGAGTAGTAGACGATGACGAAGATGATGACGCAGGACAGCGTCTCGTTGGAGCTGCACAGAGGCGAGGCAAGAGTGTCACCCACCCCCACCAGGGGACAGGCAGGAGGATGGGGAGGTGCTCCCAGAGCACCCCGTGGTGCTGGGGACAGCTCTGGGCACAGAGGTGACACTTGTGGATGATACAACTGTCCCCTGGGATTTTGTGCCCTGAGAGAATGGAACCTTCCATGAGAGATGCCTCCCCTCCCTACCAAAACCCCTGTTAGCATTTAGGATTTCTATTGGTCTTTAACTTTACCAGATGACTGTTCTTTTTTCACCTAGAATCTTAAAGTAATTGGATAGTTCTGATGCCTTAAGTTCTGAGTTTTCTGTTCTGCTTGGGTATGCTTTTCTGTTGTGCTTAGGGTGGTGAGGACAAAATAGTCTGATTCCAGCTATTGACAAAATAATCTGATTCCAGCTATGGACTCAAGGACAGTCTTTTCAAACTCCAGGCCCTAAGCATAAACAATGTGAAAAGAGGAGTGGGGGCCAGCCAGGAGGCGAGGAGGATGGAACCTTACAATTTGAGACTATTAACTGGATGGTTGACTCCTGGATGCAAATGGACTGAAGTCTATAAAGATGTGAGATTTTGTGACTGAGCCCTCTTTTACTTCCACCTGGGAGCCACTCAGGCAGGGCAGGGGCCACACTGTGGCACTGGTGCTGCCAGGGTGTGGCCTTTGAAGGTATTACAATAAATATCCACCTTATTTCCCTCAACTCTGTGTGATCCCTGCTCCAGCTGCTGAAGGCAACAGTTCTAAACTTATAATTTTACTGGTTAGAAATTCAATCCCCTAAAACCTGTTGTTATAAATGCATGATATGTTGTTGGCTCTTTGCAAGTATTGAGATAAATGCTACATGTATAATGTTAAAATAGCATTTCTATATGGATATAGTCTTTGTTAACAGTAAAAGTTAGACATGAGTTTTTTAGAGATAGTATGCTTAAACTACCTGCCTAGTCAAGATAACAGGCTGTGAACAGGTGATGGGGACCCTACAGCTGACACAACAATTATCAACACTCAACAGCTAAGACAACCACCCAAATTAAAAAGGATAAGAAGAGGAATAAAACCACAAGCCAAGAAACACACATGCTCTAAAAAGGCAGACCCAAAGAGTGGCCATGCTAAAGAGTTCCCAGAAACAGCTGACTGTGCATGAAGGTCTATGAATATGTAACAAATGGATGGATTGTAAAACATATTTAAAGGGGTGTTCCTAAAGCAGGGTGTGCTCCTGGCAGCATGCCAAGCACCTGGCTGTTTTAACCCTTTGCTTTATGTTCTGTCTCCTATTGTCTCTTTATTAAACCTTTTAATTCTCCCAAAACAGTGAACCATGTTTTTCACACCTATAAAAACCCCTTGCTCTGCAATGTAACTAGATTTTACTGGAAGAACTAAAGCTACCTTCAGAACCTCTACAGCATCTCCTGAAGTCTCATTCCTTGCTAGCTGAGAAGCTGAATCCTGCTTCAGGGGCCCTCAGAGCTGTTTGAAGCCCCTAGCTAGAGCCCAAAGCTAGAACCCCCCCAGGGCAGGCAGCTGCAGACACCTACGTGGGCTCGCCCAGCCTCATGGTGCCGTCAGCCCGGCACACGATCTCGTCCCGGGCTCCATCCATGAACTGGGCCAGCCAGCCAATGCTGCCCACGAAGAAGCAGGCGTTCACGTAGAACAGGATGACTGCGGGGTAGCGGTTGGAGTTCCTCCAGTCAGCAACAAATGTAGCCTGGGAGAGGTGGAGAAAGTGACAGCTCATTGCCTGTTCCCTTTTTGTTACTGTATGTGGGGTTACAGAGTGGTGAAAGGACATAGTAACATGGTGTAAGAAAGAACAAGAGAAATTTGTTGAAGGAAGTAATGGCTTTAAATAAGACAGTTTGTGAAAAACAAAATACAGACAGCTCGTTGGTCAGAGAAAGACACCTCTTGTCCCAGGCTTTCTCATGGATCCAGCAAGTGTTTATCCTTTGTTATAATTCTTTCTCTCATGTTTACAGCAGAGAAAGAGCCTCTAGCTTGGGAAAAAATATTAGCTAAGGCTGAGAAAGCTAGACTGGGAAAATGCTTTAAGATTCTCCCTGGGCCTGTGTGTTGGGTTGATGTGGCAGCAATGTGTATTCTATCACCATCTGTTAAACCATGTGGGGCAGTGCCCCTGATCTCCTGGCACACATTATCTGCTCATGGGCCAGCTTTAAACCAGCTGGGGCAATCATCTTTATCTTTGCCACAGCCCATCCTCCCTCCAGGAGAGATCTCCTGTTCATGGCCAGTGAGTCCCAGGGCATGGCTGATAAAATTCCATCATCCCATGGGAGATGCTCCAGCCAGGGCAGGAGCCAAGCCTTTCCTACCCAGATAAAAACTGACATTTGGAACAGCAGAGCAGCCTTTGCCACTGGATTCCAGAGGAAAACCAGACCCTGCCACATCATCCCTGCACCTTCAGAGGGAACTGCACCTTCTCCAGGAGCACTGCTCCAGCTGAGCCACATCTGCCACTGCAGGAGGATGCAGCCACCATGGAATGGGACTGTGCCAACACCCTGACTGACTGACGGGTGTCAGCTTGGATTCTGACTCTGGCAGGGTTTGGGATTGTTCTTTGTAATGCTGCATTTCTATTTTAATTTTCCTAGTAAAGAACTGTTCTTCCTAATTCCCATCTCTTTGCCTGAGAGCCCCTTAATTTCCAAATGATAATAATCTGGAGGGAGGGGGTTTCCATTCTGCATTTCAAAGAGAAGTTTTCTCCCTGTATTGGCACCACCTGTCCTTGCCAGCAGCACAGGCTGCAGGGGCACAGCTCACCAGGGTGAAGAAGGTGCAGAGGATGGTGAGGGAGCTGAAGGCAGCGATGTAGACGTGCATCTCGCGGTGCTCGCGCTCGGTGAACAGCGGGTTCTGGCACTGGATCCCGCAGCCCTCCACGTCCTCGTACCAGCTCTTGGGGTTCTCCGTCCGCACCAGCGGCGCCTCGCACTGCCCCGAGCTGTTGAACTTGATGTTCTGCACCTCGTTCTGCCAGGGGGGAAATGAGGATGTGAGGATATGAGGAGGAGGAGGAGGAGGAGGAGGAGGAGGAAGAGGAGGAAGAGGAGGAGAAGGAGAAGGAGGAGAAGGAGGAGCAGCAGAGGAGAGGAGAAAAGAGGAGGAGGAGGAGGAGGAAAAGGAGGAAAGAGAGGAAGAGGAGGAGGAGGAGGAGGAGGAGAAGGAGGAAGAAGGAGGAAGGAAGAGGAGGAGAAGGAGGAGAGGAGGAGAAAGAGGAGGAGGAGGAGGAAGAGAGGAGGAGGAGGAGGAAGGGAGGAGGAGAAGAGGAGAAGAGGAAGAAGAGGAAGAAGAGAAGAGGAGGAGAGGAGGAAGAGGAGGAGGAGGAAGAGGAGGAAGAGGAAGAGGAGGAAGAGGAGGAGGAGGAAAAGGAGGAAGAGGAAAAGGAGGAGGAGGAGGAAGAGGAGGAGGAAGAGGAGGAGGAAGAGGAGGAAGAGGAGGAAGAGGAGGAAGAGGAGGAAGAGGAGACACCCCCATGGCCAAGTTTGCAAAGCTCCAAAAAAGGAACATTCCTCCACAAAAATCAAGTCACCTCCCCCGACAAATTCTCTTTTCTCTCCTAAAATTGATTTTTTTTTCAAAATCCACCTCATCCCTCGCCAAAACGTCATTTCTTCCCCCAAAAGCCATTGCTTCTCCCAGGAATGCAAAAAAAGAGTGGTTTTCCCCCTCAGAAATTCACTTTGCTTTCCAAAACATCCCCTCCGAACAGCTACTTCACACAAAAAGCAAGTTTACTCCAAGAAGTAGCTGTTCTCCAAAATGTGATTTTTTCCCCAAAAAACCTCTCTTTTCTCCCCCAAAAGTAACTTTTCTTCCCCTAAAAGTGTCTTTTGGCCCCCCAAACTGGTTTTTCCCCTAAAAAAAGGAACTTTCCTCCACAAAAATCAAGTTCTCTCCCCCCAGAATTCTCTTTTCTCTCATAAAATTGATTTTTTCCCCATAAAAAGTACTCGCCCCCTCAAAAAAGTAACTTTTTTCCCCATAGAAAGTGTCTTTGGTCCCAAAAAAGTAACTTCTGCCTTAAAAAAGCAACTTTTCTTCCCCCAAAAGGGACTCTTGTCCCCAAAAAGTGACTTCTCTTCCAGCAAAGTTACTTTTGTCCACAAATGGAAACTTTTCTCTCCCAATGAATTGCTTTTTGTCCCCCAAAAATGACTTTTCTCCTCCAAAAAGGCAATTTTTCACCTCCAAAAAGTAACTTTTTACTCACAAAGGCCTTTTCCTCACAGACATTTTATTTCACAGGGGGAAAAAAAAGGAACTTTTCCCTCACAAAATCCATATTTTCCTCATATAAAGCGATGTTTTTGTCACAAATTGACTTTTTCCTTCCAAAATTGGACCTTTTCTTCATAAGAATGAACTTTTTCCTCACAAAAAGAGAGTTTTACTTCAAAACCAGGAACTTTTCCATCACTAGAGGTGACTTTCTCCTCATTTTTTTCTCACAAAAAGGGAACTTTTTCCTCACAAAAGTGACTTTTTCCTGCCATAGCAGGGACACCTTCCCCTGTCCCAGCTGCCCCCAGCCCCAGTGTCCAGCCTGGCCTTGGACATTCCAGGGATCCAGGGATGCTCTGGGAATTCCAGCCCAGTCAGGAATTCCTGCCCAAATCTCCCCTTTCCCAGTTCCCTGTGTCCTGTCCCTCTGTGCCTTTCCCAAATTCCAGCTCTCCTGGAGCCCCTCCAGGCCCTGGAATGTTCTGGAAGCTCTCCCTGGATCCTTCCCTTCTCCAGCCTGGCAATTCCCAGCTCTCCACAAGCTCCCATTGGATCCATCTCCTCTCCAAGGAATTGATGCATCCAGGGCCTTCCCTTGCAATCTCAGGGAACCATCAAGGCTCTCCCTTCCCTTTTCCTCTCTTTTCTCTCCCCACTTGCCATCCAAATCCCTGCCAATGGATTCTGAGTGTCCTGAATCCCAGAATCCTGGCCTGCCTTGCCTGGCAAGGGAGCTCCAAGCTCATTCCAGGGACACCTCCCAGCATCCCAGGCTGCTCCAATCCTTCCTGGGGCATCCCAGGGATCCAGGGATTCTCTGGCAATTCCAGCCCAGCCAGCAATTCCTGCCCCAATCTCCCCTTTCCCCATTCCCTGTGTCCTGTTCCTCCATCCCTTGTCCCCAGCCCCTCTCCAGCTCTCCTGGAGCCCCTTTAGGGAATGAAATGTGCTGGAAGCTCTCCCTGGATCCTTCTCCTCTCCAGGCTGACCAACACCACCCCTTTCCCTCCCCATTCCCAGACTTTCCATCCCCATCCCCAGAGGTTTTCCCTCCCCATCCCCAGAGGTTTTCCCTCCCCATCCCCAGAGGTTTTCCCTCCCCATCCCCAGAGGTTTTCCCTCCCCATCCCCAGAGGCTTTCCCTCCCCATCCCCAGAGGTTTTCCCTCCCCATTCCCAGAGCTTTTCCCTCCCCATTCCCAGAGGTTTTCCCTCCCCATCCCCAGAGCTTTCCCTCCCCATCCCCAGAGGTTTTCCCTCCCCATCCCCAGAGGTTTTCCCTCCCCATCCCCAGAGGTTTTCCCTCCCCATCCCCAGAGGTTTTCCCTCCCCATCCCCAGAGGTTTTCCCTCCCCATTCCCAGAGCTTTTCCCTCCCCATCCCCAGAGCTTTCCCCTCCCCATTCCCAGAGCTTTTCCCTCCCCATTCCCAGATGTTTTCCCTCCCCATCCCCAGAGGTTTTCCCTTCCCATCCCCAGAGGTTTTCCCTCCCCATTCCCAGAGGTTTTTCCTCCCCATTCCCAGATGTTTTCCCTCCCCATCCCCAGAGGTTTTCCCTCCCCATTCCCAGAGCTTTTCCTCCCCCATTCCCAGAGGTTTTCCCTCCCCATTCCCAGAGCTTTTCCCTCCCCATTCCCAGAGCTTTTCCCTCCCCATTCCCAGAGGCTTTCCCTCCCCATCCCCAGAGGTTTTCCCTCCCCATTCCCAGAGCTTTTCCCTCCCCATTCCCAGAGGTTTTCCCTCCCCATCCCCAGAGCTTTCCCTCCCCATCCCCAGAGGTTTTCCCTCCCCATCCCCAGAGGTTTTCCCCCCCATCCCCAGAGGTTTTCCCTCCCCATCCCCAGAGGTTTTCCCTCCCCATTCCCAGAGCTTTTCCTCCCCATCCCCAGAGCTTTCCCCTCCCCATTCCCAGAGCTTTTCCTCCCCATTCCCAGATGTTTTCCCTCCCCATCCCCAGAGGTTTTCCCTTCCCATCCCCAGAGGTTTTCCCTCCCCATTCCCAGAGGTTTTCCCTCCCCATTCCCAGATGTTTTCCCTCCCCATCCCCAGAGGTTTTCCCTCCCCATTCCCAGAGCTTTTCCCTCCCCATTCCCAGAGGTTTTCCCTCCCCATTCCCAGAGGTTTTCCCTCCCCATCCCCAGAGGTTTTCCCTCCCCATTCCGTGCCGTACCGGGCACCCCTCGGGGAATCTGTCCGTGGTGCACTTGAGGAAGTCGGGCCAGCCTCTCTCTCGCTCCACGATGGTGCAGGGTGCCCGTGTGGCCTGGCACAGGGTCTGGCTGGGCAGCTCCACCTGCCCATCCTCGCACTTGGGCATGTAGACGGCGCACAGCAGGGGCTGGATGACGTCCCAGCAGCGCGGGGCGTTGCGCAGGCCTGAGGGGAGGGGACAGTGGTGTCACCAACCCCGGCAGGGCCACCTCCTGCTGTCCCCAGAGCATCCCCACAGCACTGCGACCCCTCTGTGGGGTTCTCCTGCTGTCCCCACAGCACTGCGACCCCTCTGTGGGGCTCTCCTGGTGTCCCCATAACACCCACACAGCACTGGGACCCCTCTGTGGGGCTCTCCCGGTGTCCCCATAGCACTGGGACCCTTCTGTGGGGCTCTCCTGCTGACCCCATAACACCCACACAGCACTGGGATCCCTCTGTGGGGCTCTCCTGCTGTCCCCGTAGCACTGGGACCCTTCTGTGGGGTTCTCCTGGTGTCCCCATATCACTGGGACCCCTCTGTGGGGCTCTCCTGCTGTCCCCAGCACTGGGACCCCTCTGTGGGGCTCTCCTGCTGTCCCCATAGCACTGGGACCCCTCTGTGGGGCTCTCCTGCTGTCCCCATAGCACTGGGACCCCTCTGTGGGGTTCTCCTGCTGTCCCCATAGCACTGGGACCCCTCTGTGGGGCTCTCCTGCTGTCCCCATAACACCCACACAGTGCTGAGACCCCTCTGTGGGGTTCTCCTGCTGTCCCCATAGCACTGGGACCCCTCTGTGGGGCTCTCCTGCTGTCCCCATAGCACTGGGACCCTTCTGTGGGGTTCTCCTGGTGTCCCCATATCACTGGGACCCCTCTGTGGGGCTCTCCTGCTGTCCCCATAGCACTGGGACCCTTCTGTGGGGCTCTCCTGGTGTCCCCATAACACCCACACAGTGCTGAGACCCCTCTGTGGAGTTCTCCTGCTGTCCCCATAGCACTGGGACCCCTCTGTGGGGCTCTCCTGGTGTCCCCATAACACCCACACAGCACTGGGACCCTTCTGTGGGGCTCTCCTGGTGTCCCCCTAGCACTGGGATCCCTCTGTGGGGGTCCCCTGGTGTCCCCATAGCACTGGGACCCCTCTGTGGGGCTCTCCTGCTGTCCCCATAGCACTGGGACCCCTCTGTGGGGCTCTCCTGCTGTCCCCATAGCACCCACACAGCACTGGGACCCTTCTGTGGGGCTCTCCCCAGTTCCTTTTTAATCCATTTTCTATACTGTACCTGTCTCCAGTCCCCTTTAAATCAGTTTTCCATACTGTATCCATCTCCAGTCCCTTTTAAATCAGTTTTCTATGCTCTACCCATCTCCAGTCCCTTTTTAATCAATTTTCTATCCTCTACCCGTATCCCACTACAGTTTTCTATAGTGCATCCACCCCAAGCCTGTGCTATGCCATATCCACCCCCTGTACCCCAATCTACTGCTGCCCTCTGTACTGTACCATCTACAATGTCCTGTTACACAGTTTTCTACACTGTACTCATCCCCAGCCCTCTCCTATAATGTTTTCTATGCTGTCCCCATCTCTAGCCCTTTCCTATAAAGTTTTCTATACTGTACACATCCCCAAACCCTCTCTATACAGTTTTCTATACTGTCTCCATCCTCAGCCCCCCTCTATACAGTTTTCTGTACTGTACAACCCCCAAACCCCCTCTGTACACTTTTCTACACTGTCCCCATCCCCAGCCCCCCTCTGTAAAGTTTTCTATACTGTACCCATCTCCAGTCCCCTGCTAGGCACTTTTCTACACTGCACCCATCCCCAGCCCTTTTTATACAGATTTCCATACTGTCCCCATCCCCAAATCCCTTCTATAAAACTTTATATACTCTACCCATTCCCAGCCCCCCTCTATACACTTTTCTATACTGTCCCCATCCCCATCCCCCCTCTGTAAAGTTTTCTGTACTGTACCCATCTCCAGTCCTCTGCTAGACACTTTTCTATACTGTCCCCATCCCCAGCCCTCCTCTATAAAGTTTTCTATATTGTAACCATCCCCAAACACCTTCTATAAACTTTACATATTCTACCCATCCCCAGGCCCCCTGCTAGGCACTTTTCTATACTGTACTCATCTCCAGCTCCCCTCTATAAAGTTTTCTATACTGTACCCATCCCCAGCCCCCCTCTATAAAACTTTACATACCCTTCCCATCCCCAGCCCCTCCACACTACACCCAAACCCTCCCTCCAAGCTCCCCTACCCCCTGTCCCCCTCCCTTCATCGCTCCCCATCCCCCTCCAGCCCCATCCCGGGCCTCTCCCGCACTCTCCCCGCTCCCGGTACCGTCCCGTCCGTACCGGACCAGAGCAGCAGCTTCCCGTGCGCCTCCTCCTGCGAGGCGGAGTCGGTGGCCAGCAGCGTGGAGGTGGCGGCGTAGGGCAGCGCCGAGCCCAGGCAGGCGCCGAAGCGGAGCCGCTCGCAGGGCGCGGGGCGGCGGCAGCGCGGGGGCCCGGCCGAGGCGTTGGGGGCGGCGGGGCAGCGGCCACCCAGAGCCAGCGCCAGGGCCAGCGCCAGCGCCCAGCGCCGCCCGCCCCGGCCCGGCCACATCGCGGCGGTGCTCGGCGGGCTTAGGGCGGCTCGGAGCGGGGCGAGGGGCCCGCCATGGCCCCGCCGCCTTTGTTGGGCTCGCCGGGAGCGAGCGGAGCGCCCCGCTGCTCCTCCTCCTCCGCCGCCGCCGCCCGCGGCCGGCCCGGCCCGCGCCCCCGCCGGGGCGGGCTGAGGGAGGGACCGCGGGGGAAGCGCTGCGGAGGGTAGAGACGCGATTTGTGAGGGGAAAGGCGCTGCTTGTGAGGGGAAAAGTCGCTGAAAAGTGAGGAAAGTGTTTGGGTTTTTTGGTTTTGTTGTTTTTTTTTTTTTTTTTTAGGGAGGAAGGAGTCCCCTTTGGTGAGGGAAAAGTTCTTCTCGTGAGGGAAAAGTTCCTCTCGTAAGAAGAAAGTCGCTTTCGGTCAGCAAAAGTTTTCTTTTTGTGAGGAAAAGTTCCTTTTTGTGAGGAGAAGTCGCTTTCTGTGAGGAAAAAAGTCGCTATAAAGTGAGGGAAATTGATTTTTTCGGGAGGACGGAAACCCCTTTTGTGAGGGAAAAGTTCCTCTCGTGAAGAAAAAGTTGCTTTCAGTCAGCAAAAGTTTTCTTTTTGTGAAGAAAAGTTCCTTTTTGTGAGGAAAGCTTTGCTTTCTGTGAGGAAAAGTCGCTTTTTATGAGGAAAAGTCGAAGAAAAAGTTGCTTTCAGTCAGCAAAAGTTTCCTTTTTGTGAGGAAAACTTGTTTTTGTGAGGGAAAAAGTCGCTAAAAAGTGATGGAAAATGCTTTTTTTGGGAGGAAAAAGTCCACCTCACAAAAGGCCTCTGTGAGGGAAAAGTTCCTTTCGTGAGGAAAAAGTAGCTTTTTCGTGAGAAAAAGTCACTTTCTGTGCAGAAAATATTCCTTTTTTTCCAGGGAAATGTTCCTTTTTGTGCAGAAAAACTCACTCATGAGGTAAAAAAATCCCTTTTTGTGAGGGAAAAGTCCTTTTTTCCTGGAGAAAAAGTTCCTTTTTGTGAGGAAGAAGTTCCTTGTTGTGAAGAAAATGTCCATTTTGTGAGGAAAAAGTCACTTTTGGAAGGAAAAAGTTCCCTTTTCGTGAGGAAAAAAATCACTGATGAGGAAAAAGTCACCTTTAATGAGGGAAAAGTTCCTGGTTTTGAAGTAAAAGTCACTTTTTGTGAAGAAAAAGTCGCTATTTGTGAGGAAAAGTTCATTCTTGTGAAGAAAAGGTCCAATTTTGGAAGGAAAAAGTCACTTTTGTGACAAAAACATCACTTTATATGAGGAAAATATGGATTTTGTGAGAGAAAAGTTCCCTTTTTTCCCCTGTGAAATAAAATGTCTGTGATGAAAAGGCCTTTGTGAGTAAAAAGTTACTTTTTGAGGTGAAAAATTGCCTTTTGGAGGAGAAAAGTCATTTTTGGGGGGCAAAAAGCAATTCATTGGGAGAGAAAAGTTTCCATTTGTGGACAAAAGTAACTTTGCTGGAAGAGAAGTCACTTTTTGGGGACAAGAGTCCCTTTTGGGGAAGAAAAGTTGCTTTTTTAAGGCAGAAGTTACTTCTTTGGGACCAAAGACACTTTTTATGGGGAAAAAAGTTACTTTTTTGAGGGGGCGGGTACTCTTTATGGGGAAAAGAATCGATTTTATGAGAGAAAAGAGAATTCTGGGGGGAGAGAACTTGATTTTTGTGGAGGAAAGTTCCTTTTTTTAGGGGAAAAACCAGTTTGGGGGGCCAAAAACACTTTTAGGGGAAGAAAAGTTGCTTTTGGAGGAGAAAAGAGAGGTTTTGGGGAAAAAAAATCACATTTTGGAGAGCAGCTACTTCTTGGAGTAAACTTGCTTTTTGTGTGAAGTAGCTGTTCGGAGGGGATGTTTTGGAAAGCAAAGTGAATTTCTGAGGGGGAAAATCACTCTTTTTTTGCATTCCTGGGAGAAGCAATGGCTTTCGGGGGAAGAAATCACGTTTTGGCGAGGGATGAGGTGGATTTTGAGGTGAAAAAAGCCACAAACCGGGTTTTTTTTTTAATGGGAGAGAAGCGTCCCGGCCGCACACAAAGAGGCGGGCGCTGGGCCGCATCCCAGCTCCCTCCGCGGGAGGGACCACCCAGCCCGAGGAGACGGGAAAATTAAAAAAAAAAAAAAAAAAAAAAAAGAAAGAAAGAAAAATTCCAACCCAAACAAACTCCACCCACTGTTTTGCGACAGCTCCGAGAGGCTGGGCCTGGCCGAGGCCCCTCAGGCGCTTTTTCTCCCTCAGTAGCGCGGCGTGAGGGCGGGCTCTGCCTGTCCCCAGAGCCACCGCGGTGTCCCCTGCTCAGCCCGGCAGCGTCCAGCCTCGTGTCTTTATTGTCCCTGCAAGTGGCACAGCCTGGCACCGACTCGGCGCCCCTCGGCTGTCCCCGCACCCAGCGACACCGACACGGGCAGCCGGCCGTGAGGGGAATGGCGGCGGTCCCGCAGCGCAGCCTGGGCCAAGGCAGCTCGGTGCAAACAGACGGACAGACAGACAGACAGACAGACAGACGTCCTGTGAGGGGAGGCACATCCCCGTGCAACAGCAGGACGGACGGACAGACAGCGATTCTCAGCGCTGCTCCAGCTCAGCACCTCCAGGCCGAGCCCAGCACCGGCTGCCAAAGGCACGGAGTCTCCGCATTCCCTCTTCTCCAGGGGAGCCCCTCGGGCTCTCCCCGTGGATCCGGGATTTGGGAATGCTCCCGGGCACCCCCGCTCAGTACCAGGGGTCTGCCCGGTGCTGCTGGTTGTAGAGCTGCAGCTTGATCTGGTCGCGGATTTGGTTGATGAGGAGCTGAGCCAGGATGATGCCCACCAGCTGG
Source organism: Muscicapa striata striata (assembly GCA_030060385.1). Taxonomy (NCBI): domain Eukaryota; kingdom Metazoa; phylum Chordata; class Aves; order Passeriformes; family Muscicapidae; genus Muscicapa; species Muscicapa striata. Next base: position 55,626 of record JAREIS010000485.1, on the reverse strand, counting down.
AGAGGGAGGGAAGGGAAAGAAGAAAGGAAGAAAGTGGGGAAAGGAGGGGAGAGGAAAGGGGGAGATGGAAGAGAGGGGAAGGAGAAGGGGGAGGAAGAGGGAGGAGAAGGGAAGAGAAAGAAGAAGGGGAACAGGGAAGGAAATGAGAAAGGGAAAGGGAAGGGGAAAGGGAAAGGGAAAAGGAAAGGAAGAAAGGGAGAGAAGGGGAAGAGGGAAGTGGGAGAGAAAGAGGAAGGAGAGCAAAGCAGGGGGAAAGGGAAAATGGGGAGAGAAAGAAAGAGGGAGGAAAGGAAGGGGAAGGAGAGAAAAGCAAGAGAAAGGGAGAGAAAGACCAAGAGGAAGGAAGGGGAGAGGGAGGTACTGAGCGACACCAGGCAGTGTCACCCATACCCCTCTGCCTGCCATTTACATCACTCCCCCACCCCAAATCCCATCCCAACTGACCATCCTGCAGTCAGCCACCATTAAGGCAGCTCCCCAAAAACACCCCAGAAAGCAGAGCTTTGGGACAGAGCCTTCCCTGTACCTGGGGCAGGGCCAGCCCCAGGGTGATGCCCCCCAGCAGGAAGAGGTTGCTGTGGGTCCAGTTGACCAGCTTGTCGATGCAGCCGTTGGTGTGGATGAAGGCACTGGCCTCCAGGTAGCCCCTGGCCTGCATCCCGTGGCCACACATGGTGTTGATGACAGCCTGGAAGAGGGGACACAGCACACTGGGGTCCCTGCTCTTGGGGGGCAGTGTGGGGTGACCAGGAGCTCTGGCCCTTGCCTTGGTGGGGTGTCCCCATTCCAGCCCTCCAGAGCCACCTGCCCCCAAAGAGCCAATTCCAGCTCTGGAGAGGGAGAATTCTCCCCCAGCTCACCACAGCATTTCCACCCAGGAATCCCCAAAACCAAAGGTTGGGATGGGGAACCCAAACTCAGAGGGTAGGACAGAGAACCCAAACCCAGAAGAAGAATTTGGAGACCCAAATCTGGAAAGTGGGATGGGAAACCCATACCCAGAGTTTGGGATGGGGAACTGAAACCCAGAGTGTGGGACAAGGAACCCAAACCCAGAAAGGTGGGATGGGGGAACCCAAACCCAGAAAGGTGGGATGGGAGTCCCACACCCAGAGAGTGCGACAGGGAACCCAAACCTGGAGGGTGGAATGAGGAACTGAAACCCAGAGGGTGGGATGGGGGAACCCAAACCCAGAAAGGTGGGATGGGGGAACCCAAACCCAACGTGTGGAACAGGGAACCCAAACCCGGGATGTGGGATGGAGTCCATCCATTGCCATCAGCACGTTCCCTGCCCTTGGGCAGCGCTCCAGGCCCAGCACAGCCCCAGGGGGTGTGAGGACAGCCCAGGGCAGGGTCCCCCCAGGACACCCCAGGACTGACCTGCTGAGGGTCGTGCAGGCAGCAGGAGAAGGGCACGGCGCAGCGCTCGCGGCTGGGGTTGGTGGCCGTGCAGTTGAAGTACATGTTCTGGGACCAGTCCTTGTAGGAGACACCCCCACAGCAGCTGAACTGTGGGCAGGACACAGTGCTCAGCAGGGAGGGGACCCCAGCCCAGCAGGGGGACAGGACACCCAGGGCTGTTTGTGCCCCCAACCTCCCCCTGCCAGGGCAGGACATCACCATTAACATCAAATCCTCCTGGGACAGCCATCCAATGTCCCCAAGCTGTGCTGCCCCACAGATTACAGCCTGGCACAGAAGTGGGGACATGTCCTCATCTGCTGGAGGGACACCCCAACCCTGCAGCCCCCCTGGTCACCTCCTTCTGCCCGAAATCGATGAGGTTCTGCAGGTCCAGGTCATCCCGGTAATGCACAATGGCCCCGTTGATGATCTCGCTGACCTTCCCGCGTGCCTGGGGGACAAACAGGGGGACACCAGCATGGCTGTCACCCAGCAGGACAGGATTGGGGTCACCCAGCATCCCCACTGCTCCCCCAGTACCTCATCAGAGAAGACAAAGCCCAGCACGCCAACCGTCAGCTGCAGGAGGAAGATGATGGTCAGGCAGACAGAGAACTGCAGGACAAGGAATGTGACGGTGAGGTGACCACGGGAGGGACACTGAGATGCCACCGGGGTCCCCAGCAGGGACTGGCAGCACTCACCAGCTGCAGCAGGCAGATGTTCTCCCGCAAGGAGCCGACACAGCCACAGAAGGTGATGAGGAAGGTGAGGATGCCCACCATGATGAGGAGGATGGCGGGGTCCACCGCCAGGCACGCCATGGCCGCCTCTGTCACAGCCAGCTGTCACCAGCACTGCCAGCACCCCCGGGACCCCACAGCCCAGCCCCACAGCCTGGCAGCCCCCCGAGCTCACCTGCGTGCTTCAGCAGCCGGGCGTACACCCCCACGGCCACCATCACCATGGAGATCACCTGCAGAGGGACACAGGTGTCACCCCGCAGGTGTCACCACCCCCGTGCCCCCACCTGCAGCCCCTCAGAGTCAGGGATGCAAACGGAGCTGCAGCTGCTGCCTCAGTTTCCCATTGGCACGCGGTGTCCACCGTGTCCCCACCTCCCGGGAGGTCACATCTGTCCCCACCTCCCGAGAGGTGACCTTTGTCCCCACCCACCAGCCAGCGTTGTTCCTCTACGGGTGGCTGGACACGGGAATGTGGTTTATCGCAAGTGAGAAACTTCCTCAAATATAGGATTGCAAACACGGAAATAACCCGTAGAAAACCCTGCAAAAAATCCCCCAAAATATAAAAAAAACCCCCAAGCCTCCCAAAAGTCTCTAAAAAGTTTTTAAAAAGTCCTTGAAACATGAAAAAATATTCAAAACATAGAAGAACTTCTCAAAACCATAAAAATCTCTCAAAACGCTAAAAAAACCAAAAACAAAAACAAAAAAAAAAAAAAAAAAAACAAAAAAAAACCAAAATAAACCGGAGTCCTGAAACATGAGAAGCTGTGGGTTCCTGCAGGAGATATCCTTGGAGTGGGCTGGGGACAAGAGGGGCTCTGGGGGTTTGTCACCACTGTGGGGGCCAGGAAGGGTCCTGGTGAAGTGATGGGGCTCTAAAGGACCCCAAAAACCCTCGGGGAATGAGGAAATCCCCTCTGTAGATTCTGGAATGGGGGGTCTCAAAGGATGGGGACACTCCCAGGGGCCAGGAGTCCCTGAGGAATGAGGGGTCACGGTGGGGTACTGGGGTTGGAGATGAGTCGGGAGATCCTGGGAATGTGGGTCCCAAATAATTCCAGGGGTGGAGAGAGGGCCGGGGGTCCCTGGGGATGGGGATCCCAATAGGGTTCAGGGATAGAGAGAGTCCCAAGGGCTGTGGGGCCCCTGGGAATGGGGGATCCCAATAGGGTTCAGCGATGGAGACAGCCCCAAAGACTGGGGGGTCCCAAAGATGGGGATCCCAATAGGGTTCAGGGATGGAGACAGCTCCAAACACTGGGGGGTCCCTGGGGATGGGGGTCCCAAAGATTCAGGGATGGAGTCCCCAAACACTGGTTCAGGGGATGGAGGGTTCAGATGGAGACCCCCAAGGGCTGGGGGTCCCAAAGATGGGGATCCCAATAGGGTTCAGGTATGGAGAGAGTCCCACAGGCTGGGGGGTCCCAAAGATGGGGATCCCAGTAGGGTTCAGGGATGGAGAGAGTCCCACAGGCTGGGGGTCCCTGGGGATGGGGGTCCCAATAAGGTTCAGGGATGGAGAGAGTCCATGGGCTGGGGGGTCCCGGGGATCGCGGTGTCCCAGTGCGGCGCACGGATGGGGACAGCCGCAGGGTCCCGATGTCCTTCGGGAATGGGGTGTCCCGGTGTCCCCGCACTCACCCAGAAGAGCAGGTTGAAGAAGAAGAGCACGTACTTGGCCACCGGGCTCACGAAGGAGAAATCATCCCCGAGGGGCCCGGCGGCGGCCGCCACTCGCCTCGCCATGGCCGAGCGGGGCCGAACAGAGCCGAACAGACCCGAACGGAGCCGAGCGGGACCGGTCCCCGCTTCGCCCCTCAGCGAGCACTGCCAAGCTCAGCCCCGCCCCATCACCTTCCCACTCTCTCATTGGCTGGTTCGTCCTCACTCCGCCTTCCCATTGGTCAATCTCCCCGTCACTCAACCCCGCCGGTCCCGCCCCCTCGCGATGCGGCGCTGCCGCACCTGTCCGTGCCTTAAAGGGCCAGCGCACCCCATCCCCATCCCGTGCGCAGCCGGGCTCGGGCCCAAATCCCTTCCCGAACCTGCCCGAACCCAGAGAACCCCGCCGCTCGAAGGGACTGTGGAGTTTATAATTATGGGGATTAATTATTCGTGGTTGAATTCTGCCCCGGCTGACAGTCCTGGAGGGGACACGAGGGACAGCAGGGACACAGCGGAGCTGGCATCCCTGACACGCGGCCAGCTGCGGTGATTCGGGGTTTCCCTGAAAGGATGTGACCCAAAATTTGCTGAAATCAGCCCAAAAACCCTCCAGTGCTGATACTGCATCCTCGGTGACCTCTCCAGCACGGGGAAGTGGGAGCCCAAACCACACCCATTCCCCTCTGCTGCCAAAATTGGGACACTTTGGTGACACGAGGTCCCTTCCCCAACAGGATACAACCCTCAAATCCCATTTTTTTGGGATTAATTTTGCCCTATTTTTTTTGCCTCACATTTCAGTTTTCTTCACTGGTGTGGGCAGAGACGAGAGCTGTCACCTTGTGCCACCACAGTGTCACCTTGTGCCATCACCCTTTGCTTGGAGGGAGCACTGTTATAATCTAATTTATTATAATTATTATTTTTCTTTATTTTTAATTATTTTTCTTCTACAACTGGGCTGGAAATCCCCTGGGAACAGATGCTGGCACGGCCCTTTCCAGAGGAAGACGAGAACTGCAGATAGAGGAACCAAACCCAAACATCCCCTTTGTGCTTTTAGGGCCACAGTCCCACTGCCAGAACAATCATTTCCTTGGGATGCTGCTGGGAGGAGCCCCTGTGACCCCCCCAAAATTCGAAAAACATCGGGAAAAATCTGGAAAAAAATCAGCCTAAAAGAACCAAAAAAATCCCCCCAAAATTTGCATTAAGAAACACAAAAATCCCCTAAAAATCACACTTAAAAAAGGCCAAAAAGTCCTAAAATCTATATTTTAAAAGCCACCCAAAATGGCCCCAAATTCCAGTGAGATTCCAGGGATTTCTTAGGAAAAAAACGGGAAAAAGACTGGGAAAAAAAAACTGGGGAAAATCGGATTTTAAATGGCAAAAAAACCCCAAATATCACACTAAAAATGGCCATAAAAGAAGCACTAAAATCTGCACTAAACCACCCAAAATCTACCAAAATTCCAAGGATTTCTTGGAAATATATTGTGAAAAAAGACATAAGAAATCCAAAAAAATCCATGTGGTTTGTGTGCCCATCCAGCAGATCCATTCTCCCAGGGATCCACGGGTTGAGATCCATGGGATGGGATGGGATGGGATGGGATGGGATGGGATGGGATGGGATGGGATGGGATCCATGGGATGTGATCCATGGGATGGGATGGGATGGGATGGGATGGGATGGGATCCATGGGATGGGATGGGATCCATGGGATGGGATCCATGGGAGGGGATCCATGGGAGGGGATGGGGTCCATGGGATCCATGGGATAGGGTGGGATTGATGGGATGGGATGTGATCCATAGGATGTGATCCATGGGATGGGATGGGATCCATGGGACGGGGTCCATGGGATGGGATGGGATGGGATGGGATGGGATGGGATGGGATGGGATGGGATGGGATGGGATGGGATGGGATGGGATCCATGGGAGGGGATGGGGTCCATGGGATCCATGGGATCGATGGGATGGGATCCATGGGATAGGGTGGGATCGATGGGATGGGATGTGATCCATGGGATGGGATGGGATCCATAGGATGTGATCCATGGGATGGGATGGGATGGGATCCATGGGATAGGATCCATGGGATGGGATGTGATCCATAGGATGTGATCCATGGGATGGGATCCATGGGATAGGATGGGATGGGATGGGATCCATGGGATGGGATGGGGTGGGATCCATGGGATGGGATCCATGGGATGAAGAGGAGGGCCCAGGAAAGGGAGGCTCTGTTGTCCCCCTGAGCCGCAGTGATCACCACAGGAGGAGGAGAGGAGTGGGAGCAGCAGGCTGAGGCTGAGGAGCCCGCGGAGCCCCCGGGATGCTGCAGGATCCCACATTTCCCCTCCAGCGCCGGCGGGACACGGGCGGGACAAGGGGCGTGGCCACGGCTGAGGGGGCGTGGCCATGAACGGGATCGGACGTCACAACCAAATATGGTGTTGTGGGCGTGTCAGTGGGCGGGGCCAGCGCCCCGCTGCCGACAGCGCCGCCCAGCGGCCCTGAGGGAACGAGCGCACCTGGGGACCCCCGGGACCCCCGCACCCCCGGAACGGGGACACCCCCGTGCCCCACAGCCTGTCCCTAAAGGAGGACACCCCTGTACCCCGCAGCTTGTCCCGAAACGGGGACACCCTCAGAGCCCCCACATCCCATCCCAAAACGGGGACATGCCTGTACCCCACAGCTTGTCCCGAAACGGGGACACCCCCGTACCCCAAATCCCGTCCCAAAATGGAGACATGCGTGTACCCCACAGCCTGTCCCAAAACGGGGACACCCTCAGAGCCCCCACATCCCATCCCAAAACGGGGACATGCCTGTACCACATAGTGTGTCCATAAATGGGGACACCCCCGTGACCCCCTACATCCACCCCTAAACGGGGACACCCCGTGCCCCACAGCCTGTCCCTAAATGGGGACACTCCCAGAACCCCACACTCACCCCTAAATGAGGACACCCTCAGAGCCCCCACATCCCACCCCTTGGAGGGGACACCCCCATGATCCCCACAGCCTGACCCTAAACGGGGACACCCCCGGGACTCCCCACACCAATCCCTAAACGGGGACACCCCTGTGATGCCCCACACCCACCCCTAAAAGGGGCTCCCCCGTACCCCACATCCCACCCCCCAAGCCCCCAGACCCCTCATGGGTGGGAAGAAGGGGTCACCCCCTCTCTGGAGCAACGCTCTTTATTTGGGGTCTCAGCATTTGTCCCCCTCCAGCCATGGAACCCCGGGGTTTGGGTGTCCCCTGGAGGGTGAGGGGACCCTGAGCTGTCCCCTGCCCATCCCTGGGGGTCTGAGCAGAGCCCCCCACCCCAAACCATCGTGCACCCCCCCCAAAACCCCTCCTGCCCCCCCACACCTGCACCCCTGCCCCAGAGCATCGCCCCAGCCCTGTCCCCCCCGTTTGGGGCAGTTGGGGCCGCTCCTGTTCTGGTGTCACACCTGGACCTGTCACAGCTGGGGGTGGCCTCAGGTGTTGAGACTCTTCAGGTCACCCAAGGCCACCTGTCCTTCCTCTGCTCCAGCCACGGCTCCAGGCTCCTGGGCTGGGCCCCGCGCTGAGGGGACAGTGAGGGGAGGCCATGGGACAGCCCTGACCCCACACAGAGCTGGCCTGTCCCCATCGCTGGCCCCTCCTCGTCCTGTCAGCACCCACACCCTGTCCTGTGTTCATCCCCATCCTCATCCCCATCCCATCCCACAGATCCCATCCCATGGATCCCATAGATCCCATTATCCCATGGATCCCATTATCCCATCCCATCCCATCCCATTATCCCATCCCATCCCATGGATCCCATTATCCCATCCCATTATCCCATCCCATCCCATTATCCCATCCCATCCCATCCCATTATTCCATCTCATTATCCCATCCCATCCCATCCCATCCCATTATCCCATTATCCCATCATCCCATCCCATCCCATCCCATCCCATCCCATCCCATCATCTTGTCCCATCCCCTTATCCCAGTATTCCATAATTCCATGATCCCAACCCATTATTCCATAATCCCATAAATTCCATGGATCCCATCCAATATCATTATGCCATTATCCCATAAATCCCATGAATTCTGTGGATCCCATCAATCCCATCTCATAAATCCCATTATCCCATCCCATGGATCCTGTATCACCCATCCCATAAATCCCATTAACCCCATGATCCCATCCAATTGTCCAGCTATTCTGTTGTCCCATTATCCCATATCCCATGGATCTCCTGGACCCCATACCATCCATCCCATTAATCCCATAGATCCTATGACCCCACCCCATTATCCCATTAATCCCACTATCCCATTATCCCATTAATCCCATTAATCCCATTAATCCCACTATCCCATTAATCCCAGTATCCCACTATCCCATCCCATCCCATTATGCCATCCCATGGATCCCATCCCATTCCATTGATCCCATCCCATTATCCTATTCTATTATCCCATTCCATTATCCCATTATTCCATCCCATGGATGCCATCCCATCCCATTATCCCATCCCATGAATCCCATTATCCCATCCCATGGATCCCATTATCCCATCCCATTATCCCATCCCATTCCATTGATCCCATCCCATTATCCTATTCTATTATCCCATCCCATTATCCCATTATTCCATCCCATGGATGCCATCCCATCCCATAGATCCCATCCCATGGATCCCATAGATCCCATTATCCCAGGGATCCCATTACCCCATCGATTCCATTATCCCATCCCATTATCCCATCCCATCCCATGGATCCCATTATCCCATTATCCCATCCCATCCCATTATCCCATCCCATTATCCCATCCCATCCCATCCCATCCCATGGATCCCATCCCATGGATCCCATCCCATCCCATCCCATCCCATCCCATCCCATCCCATCCCATCCCATCCCATCCCATCCCATCCCATCCCATCCCATCCCATCCCATCCCATTATCCCATCCCATTATCCCATCCCATTATCCCATCCCATCCCCCATATCCCATCCCATTATCCCATCCCATCCCATCCCATCCCATTATCCCATCCCATTATCCCATCCCATTATCCCATCCCATTATCCCATCCATTATCCCATCCCATTATCCCATCCCATTATCCCATCCCATTATCCCATCCCATCCCATTATCCCATGCCATTATCCCATCCCATCCCATCCCATGGATCCCATCCCATCCCATCCCATTATCCCATCCCATCCCAATCCCCACAAAGGAGCAGGAAACCTCTCCCCACACAAAATCCCATCTCCAGTGGCCCAGGGGGTCTCCAAGTGCCCCCATCCTACAACACCCCCCCTGTGCCCCCCGAGCCCCCTGTGCCCCCAGGACCCCGTTTATGCCCCCCGTGCCCCCAGGACCCCATTTATGCCCCCCGTGCCCCCAGGACCCCGTTTATGCCCCCCGTGTCCCCAGGACCCCGTTTATGCCCCCCGAGCCCCCAGGACCCCGTTTATGCCCCCCGTGTCCCCAGGACCCACCAGTGCGCCCCCAGCAGTGGCCCTGGCAGCGGGCACACACCATGACCCCGATGGCCACCGCCGTGAAGGCGGCCGTGAGGACACAAATCACCATCAGCATGTCCGGCCCGGCCTCGGGGACCCCTGCGGGTGACAGTGGCACCTGGGACACGGCCGGGACCCCCGGACAGACAGACAGACACAGCAGGGAATTGGGGACCCCAAACTGGGCAGGGGGCGCAGAGCAGGGACACCTGCAGTCACCCTGAAGGGGACAGGGCTGGACACAGCAGAGAACTGGGGACACCCCAAAATTCTGGCATCACCTGGGTGGGGACAGGGCTGGACACAGCAGAGAATTGGGGACACCCCCAAATTTTGGCACCACTCAGATGGGGACAGGGCTGGAGTAGGTGACAGATGCATCAGGGAATTGGGGACACCCCAAAATTCTGGCACTAATCAGAAAGGGACAGGGCTGGACACAGCAGAGAACTGGGGACACCCCCAAATTTTGGCATCACCCAGAAAGGGACAGGGCTGGACACAGCAGAGAACTGGGGACCCCAAAGGGGACAGTGCCACCCCCCAGTCTCACCTGCCGCTGCGGGCTGCAGCACCAGCGAGCAGAGGAGCTGCGGGGCCGCGGCTCGGGAGGCGTAGCAGGAATAATTCCCGAAATCGGGCTGGCTGAGGTTCCTCAGCAGCAGCGACACGCCGCTGTCGCCTGTCCCCGCGGCGCAGAAAGCCACCCTGCCCCTAAAGCGGCTGTCGGGCTGCACGGGGGGCTGCCAGCCCGGCTCGGGGGGCGGCGGCTGCCAGCCCAGGCGGTGGCTAAGGACGGGGACAGCCTGGTGGCCACCGGCCTGCTGGGAGCAGCTGAGGGTGACCCCGCGCAGCTCAGCCCAGGGCTGGGTGCCACAGGGCAGGCAGGCGTCCTCGCCGATGGCCGCGGTGACGGTGACAGGGACAGGAAGCTGGGCTGGGACAAGGGGACACAGCGAGGTCACCGCAGGGATGGGACAAGGGGACTCTGCTGGGTCACAGGGGACATGGGTGGGGACACAGGGATGGGGCACAGCGGGGTAACCCCGATCAAGGGGACTCTGCTGGGTGACAGGGGACATGTGGGGGACACAAGGGACATGTGTGGGGACACAAAGATGGGGTACAGTGGGGTAACCCCGTTCAAGGGGGCTCTGCGGGGTCACAGGGGACATGCTGGGGACAGGGGATGTGTGTGGGGACACGACTGGTGGCAGTAGGGTCTGCCCCAGGACAAGGGGACTGTCCTGGGGACAGGGGACAGGTGTGGGGACGCAGGGATGGGGTACAGCGGGGTAACCCCGTTCAAGGGGGCTCTGCGGGGTCACGGCTGGGGACAGGGGACGTGTGTGGGGACACGGGACTGGTGGCAGTAGGGTAACCCCAGGACAAGGGGACTCTCCTGGGTCACAGGGGACAGGTGTGGGGACGCAGGGATGGGGTACAGCGGGGTAACCCCATTCAAAGGGGCTCTGCGGGGTCACAGGGGACATGTGTGGGGACACAAAGATGGGGTACAGTGGGGTAACCCCGGGACAAGGGGGCTCTGCTGGGTCATGGTTGGGGACAGAGGACAAGTGTGGGGACACAGGGATGGGGTACAGCGGGGTAACCCCGTTCAAGGGGGCTCTGCGGGGTCACGGCTGGGGACAGGGGACATGTGTGGGGACACGCGACATGTGTGGGGACACGGGGCCGGTGGCAGCGGCCGTGCCAGCGCCCGGGCTCGCTGCTGCCGAGCAGCCGCCCCGTGAGTCACCGCCCTGCCCGGAACGGCTCCCGCGCCCTCCCCTCGGGCTCCGCACCGCGCAGGGGGGGACAGGGGGGCTGGGAAAGGGGGTCCCCGGAATGGGGGGGCTCTGCCAGGACCCCCCACCCCACTGCCGGTGGGTACCTGCCCGGGTGAGGAGGGGGCACAGAGCCCAGAGAGCCACGACGGGGAGCAGCGCCATCCTGGCGGCATCCGGAGCCGGGCAGCGCCTGCGGGATGATGCGGGCACGGCGCCCTAACAGCGGGGCACCCCAAAACCTGGGGCTACCCCAAACACAGCCCCAGCATGGCGAGGGAGGGACGGACCCCCCACACCCGGCGTGAGCAGGGGGAATTTAGGGCTGGGCAGGGGGGCTGTGGGGCGGGGGGATTCTGGGGCTGGGGGTTATGGGACTGGGCAGTTGTTGGGCAGAGGGAGGGGAGATTGTAGGGCAGGGGGCTATGGGGAAGGGGAATATGGGGCTGGGGCTGGACAGGCATAGGGCAGGGGGATTATGGGGCAGGGGCTGGGCGGTTGTAGGACAGGGGGATTATGGGTCTGGGGGCAGGGCAGTTATGGGGCAGGGGAGGGGGATTGTGGGGCTGGGCAATTGTAGGGCGGGGGGCAGGAGGATTCCAGGGCTGGGCAGTTATAGGGCAGGGGATTATGGGTCTGGGGCTGGGCACTCATGGAGCAGGGGGACTTTTGTGGGGCTGGGGGCTGGGCAGTTATGGAGCAGGGGGCGGGGGATTGTGGGTCTGGGGATTGTGGGTCTGGGGGCTGGGCAGTTCTGGGGCGGGGGGCGGGGGTGGGTGTAGGGCAGCACCCCCCGGCCCCCGGGGATGGTCGGAGCAGCCCCGGCAGCGCCCGCCCCGGCCCGGTCCCGGTCCCGGTCCCGGTGCCGGTGCCGGCCCCTCACCGTGGCTCCGCCGCCGCCCGCCCGTGCCGCGCTCAGCCCCGGCCCCGCCCCGGCCCCGCCAGATGTGCCGCGCTCATCCAGATGTGCCCCTGCCCGCCTGGGCCGCGTCCAGCTGTGCCCTGGCCAGCTGTGACTCAGTCGTCCCCCTGCCAGCTGTGACTCACCTGGCTGTGCCCCTGCCAGCTGTGCCCCTGCCAGCTGTGACTCAGTTGTTCCCCGTCCAGCTGTGCCCCGTCCAGCTGTGCCCATCCCCGCCCGGAGCAGGAAATACAGGAAAAAGTCCCATCCCGGTTTTTATTAATGTATTCCATACGAGGTGTCCATACAATTAATTATTAAAAATATTAAATTTTTTTATTAAAATAAATTAATTCATTATGTTTTTATTAAATTATGTTGTATTAAAAGTGTGTGTAGGATTTTATAATTAATGCAAATGAATTTGAATTGCATAAAGGATACGGAAAAATTACACGTGTTATGTTATAGGTTAATTTATATAGAAAATGGACCTTGATATTATATAATAATATATAATAAATAATAATAATAAATAATAAATGTCCAAAAAATAGAAATAGTATTATAATGCAATATGATAAATATAATATCAAGGATAGAATACAATATAAAATAATCAATACAACGTAATATAATATAATATAATATAATATAATATAATATAATATAATATAATATAATTAGAAAAAAACACTATTAAAACTCTTTCCACATTTACAAGAATTGGTGCCTTTGTTTCCATAAATGTCTTAAAATTACTATGAATTACTCTTTTTATTAATGATTATTATTTCCCAGTCCCATTGTAATATAAAACCTAACCAGAATTAGTAATAATTAGTATTAGTGCTACTATAACATCACAAAAGTGTTGATAAAAAGGCAGATTATTAGTATTTATATTGCTATTATTAATCACAATGTAGTATTGAGAGTGGTAATTAATAGTCTGATATTAGAGGTAATATTTCAGGCTAATAATAAAAATATAAATTAATAGTAAGAACACATTACTATTAGCAATTCTAATGTGGTCATACATTAGAATTAAAATACAAGTATTAATGGTAATACAAACGAATGGTAATAATATATTGTGAGCAATAAAACTACAGTAATATAATTAGCACAAAATTATTAGAAATAACATATAATAATGTTGTTACATTCGATAATTAACACAAATCATTAGAAATAATATATATTGATATTATCATATTATATAATCAACACATATTATTTTAAAAAATATATATTATTATTGCCTCAATATGTATTATTGTATCAATATATATCAATATTATTGATTATTGCTATTGATTTTATTGGTAATTTATATTGCTATTATTGATAATTTATATTATTACATTACATAATTATTAGCAATAGCATCTATTAATATTATTACATCAAAATAAGTATTAATAGTATTAATAAAGTTTTGTAGTCGTGTTTGTGGTAATTAATACCATAATGATACAGCGAGGTTACCACCAATACAATTATTCCATATTTATATAACAAATATTTGTAATTTATATATATATTAAAAGATATATTTGTAATATTTAAGTATTTATAAGTATTTATTTTTAAGTATTTATTTATAAGCACTTATTTATAAGCACTTATTTATAAGTATTTATTAAATATTTATAATATAAATATATAAAAAATAGATTATTTATATAATAAATATTTAGGCATCATCAATTGCATTTAATGAAGCAACAAGATAATATGATTAATCAGTGATGATTAATTATTTATGGGTGCAGCTATGTTTAATTTGGATTTAATTGGGAAGTGCCACCAGCCAGAGGCCAGCAGGAGGTGGCTGTGCCCCAACCATTCCAAGGTTCCAGGACTCTGTGCCACCCCTCTGTGACATCAGCCCGGCCTGGTGGCACCGCTGGCACCACCAGAGGTGACACCTGGGTTCTGCCTCTGCCACCTGCGCTGGCACCGATGGCTTTGCTGGGGCTGCTCGTGCTGCTGGCCCTGGCCCAGCCCGTGGGGGCCACCTGGGACACCTGCAGGTCAGGGGGGCTCGGGGACACTTGGGGACACTCGGGGACACTCGGGGACAGTTGGGGACGCTCGGGGGTGGCTGTCCCTGCTGTCCCCGAGCAGGGCAGTGATGGCTCTGTGCTTGCAGAGGCACCTGTGGGCTCCGGCCCTTGGCCTTTGACCACAGCTCGCTGGTCCCTGACTACGAAACTTCGGGTTCTTCTCGTGTCACCTCCCTCGTCAAGGACAGTCCCGGTGACCCTCCAGGGGCCTGGCCTGGCGTGGTTGGCATCCAGAGCACGCTGGACAATGGCACGTGGCACATGTGTGCAGGGGCGCTCATCCACCCCCAGTGGGTGCTCACGGTGGCACGGTGCTTCTTCAGGTCGGGGTAAGGAGGGACAGGGACCGGGGTGGGACCCCAAAGGGACAGGGTGTCCCCAGAACAGGGACAGGGGTGAGACCCCAAAGGGACAGGGGTGGGACCCCAAAGGGACAGGGGTGGGACCCCAATAGGGACAGGGGTGTCCCCAGAACAGGGACAGGGGTGGGACCCCAAAGGGAAAGGGATGGGACCCCAAAGGGACGGGACCCCAAAGGGACAGGGGTCAGATCCCAAAGGGACAGGGGTGGGACCCCAACAGGGACAGGGGTGGGACCCCAAAAGGACATGGGTGTGCCCTCACCAGGGACAGGGCTGAGACCACAGTAGTGACAGGGATGTCCCCATGGCAAGGACAGGGACGGGGGTGTGCCCTCAGCAGGGACAGGGGTGAGACCCCAGCAGGGACAGGGATGTCCCACAACAGGGACAGGGATGGGGCCCCAAAAGGCAGGGAAGTCCCCATAGCGAGGACAGGGATGTGCCCTCAGCAGGGACAGGGATGTCCCCAAAGCAGGGTCATGGATGTCCCCACATCAGGGTTAGGGGTGTCCCCACAAGAGGGACAGAGATGTCCCCGCACCATGGTTGGGGATATCCCCATAGCAGGGACAGATGGGTCCCCACAGCAGGGTCAGGGATGTCCCCATAGCAGGGACTGGAGTGTCCCCATAGCAGGGACTGGAGTGTCCCCACAGCAGGGTCAGGGATGTCCCCACAGGAGGGAGAGGGATGTCTCCACAACAAGGACGGGGATATTCCGACACAACTGGGTCAGCGATGTCCCCACAGGAGGATAAGGGGTGTCCCCACAACAGGGTCAGGGATGGGGCCACAGGAGCATCAGGGGTGTCCCCAAAGGAGGATCAGGGATGTCCCCATGGAAGGATCAGGGATGTCCCCACAGCAGAGACAGGGATGTCCCCACAGGAGGATCAGAGATGTCCCCATGGAAGGATCAGGGATGTCCCCATGGCAGGATCAGGGATGTCCCCAAAGGAGGATCAGGGATGTCCCCAAATGAGGATCAGGGATGTCCCCACAGCAGAGACAGGGATGTCCCCAAAGGAGGATCAGGGATGTCCCCAAATGAGGATCAGGGATGTCCCCACAGGAGGGAGACAGGGATGTCCCCACAGGAGGATCAGGGATGTCCCCTCAGCAGGGTCAGGGATGTCCCCACAGCAGAGTCAGGGATGTCCCCAGAGGAGGATCAGGGATGTCCTCATGGCAGGATCAGGGATGTCCCCAAAGGAGGATCAGGGATGTCCCCAGAGGAGGATCAGGGGTGTCCCCTCAGCACGGGCAGCTGCTGGGCTGTCCCAGCCCTGGCTCTGCTCCCTGTGATCCCTCTGCTCCCCAGGGACGTTTCCATTTACGAGGTGGTGATCGGGGCCATAGACCTGGGTGAGCCGGGCCCCAGCGCCGTGGTCAGACACATCCGGAGGATCCTGCTGCACCCGGACTACGCGGCCACCACGGCCCGGAACAACATCGCCCTGCTGGAGCTGGACCAGCCCGTGGAGTGCAGTGACTACATCCAGCTGGGCTGTGTGCCCGACGGCTCCCTGGCAGTGCCCGAGCTCAAAACCTGCTACATGGCGGGCTGGAGAGCCACCCCGGCCAGCGGTCAGTGCCCCGGGGCCACGGGGCTGAGCCCAGCAATGGGCATGAGGCCGGGCCAGGCCTGGGCTGAGCTGGGCCTGGGCCGGGCCTAAGCAGAGCCTGGGCTGGGCCTGGGCCTGAGCAGAGCCACAGGGACCCCAAACACAGCCCAGGGAACCCCCAGAGCCAGCACAGGGACCCCAAACACAGCCCAGGGAACCCCCAGAGCCGGCACAGGGACCCCAAACACGGCCCAGGGAACCCCCAGAGCCAGCACAGGGACCCCAAACACGGCCCATGGAACCCTCAGAGCCAGCACAGGGACCCCACAGCCTCAGCTTGTCCCACCCTGTCCTTTATCCCTTGTGGCCTTTCCCTTGCCCATCCATGGATCTCTGTCCCCTGTCCCAGGGCTGCCACACTCTGCCCATGGATCCTCGTCCCAGTGTCCCCCTGTCCCCAAATCCCCCCCAGTGTCCCCTGTCCCCCCGAGGTGTGGCTGTGACCCTGGAGCAGCCCCTGACCCCTCTCTCCTGGCCCAGGGGGACATCGGGGGACCCCTGGTGTGCAAGGACAACGGTGCTGACTACTTCTGGCTGGTGGGACTGGCCAGCTGGGGCCGAGGCTGTTCTGGAAAAAAACGACCCGGGCTGTTCACGTCCACCCAGCACTTCCATGGATGGATCCAAGCCCAGCTGGGATTTGTGCCAGCCCAGACACCAACAGAGCCGTCGCTGATCCCAAGCCTGACCCCACCCCTGAGCCCCACTGTGATCACAGAGGCACCAGAAGTGGAATTGGACACGTCCATAACAATTTCATTCAGCAAAGACATCCTGCTGAAGTTCTTTAGGACTCTGCAGGGGTTCCTGGACTTCCTAAAGGACAGAATGGATGGATGAGGAGGGGGAGCAGATCCCGTTCTGGCTGCAGAGGATTTCCAGCAGTCCCAGCTGGGGCTGTGGCTGTGGGGCCAAAGGCAGCCAGGGTGCCCAAGGCTGCTGTGCCCTGCCCACACTCCTGCCCTGAGCCCACCCTGGTGGTGATTCCAGCTTATTCTTGAAATAGAATAATTCCTGTTCCCAGTTGTCCACGTTGTTCGGTTCAGTCTCCTGGGAAAAACAAGGATGGGGCAAGGATGGGAGGAGTGGGACAAATGAGTTGGGCTGGGAACAGACAAAGGGGATCCAGTGAGAGGTAGAGGGAGGGGAGGGAGGTGAGGGGAGGGGAGGATGGGCCTGGCAGATGGGGAGAGGGAGAAACTTCTCCAGCCCTGGTTCCCCCAGCACAGCCTCAGGTGTCCCAGTCCCAGGAAAAGTCACTGAGAGGGACAGGAATGGGAGCAGCTGGAGCTGTGAGTCCTGTGGAGCTGCTGGAGGTGCCACCCTGAGCTGCTGCTGCCACCCAGGGCTGTCCCCTGTGTCACCAATCCTGCCTCTGAGCTGCCCCATCCCACTGCCCCCGCTGTGCCCTCGATCCCAAGGGATGGGAATCCCTGGATTTGGGACATTCCCTCTGCTCCAGCGGGATCCTCCCACCCAAACCATTCCAGGGTTCCACAGCTCCTGAGCTGCCCCTGTGCCCCACCCCAGGCCACCCTGCCCCCACATGGAACCGGCCCCTCTGTGACATCAGCCCAGCCTGGTGGCACTGCCAGGCCTGTGGGCACCAGAGGTGACACCTGGGTTCTGCCTCTGCCACCTGCGCTGGCACTGATGGCTTTGCTGGGGCTGCTCGTGCTGCTGGCCCTGGCCTGGCCCGTGGAAGCCACCTGGGACACCTGCAGGTCAGTGGCCCCAGGCTCTGGGATGGGGCCTGGGGACACTCAGGGGGTTCCCTGCAGAACCAGGGGGACAGATGTCCCTTGGGGGTCCCCGAGCAGGGCAGTGATGGCTCTGTGCTTGCAGAGGCACCTGCGGGCTCCGGCCCTTGGCCTTCGACCACAGCTCGCTGGTCCCTGACTACGACCCCTCCGACGGTGACGGAGCTTCGGGCTCCTCCGATGGCACCTCTGCTGCCAAGGACGGCCCCGGTGTCCCCTCAGGGAGCTGGCCTGGCATCGTCAGCATCCGGGCCACCATGGAGAATGGCACGTGGCACATGTGCACGGGGGCGCTCATCCACCCCCAGTGGGTCCTGTCGGTCGCCCGCTGCTTCATTGAAGTTAGGTAAGGAGGAGAAGGGACAGGGATGTCCCCACAGCTGGGACAGAGATGTCCCCACAGCACAGGGATGTCCCTGCAGCAGGGAACAGAGATATCCCCATAATAGGGTCAGGGGTGTCCCCATAGCAGGGTCAGGAATGTCCCCATAGCAGGGTCAAGGATGTCCCCATGAAATTCTAATCTTAGAAAATTAAGATTTTAGTTACCTTGCTGAAAATAATTCAAAGTTAGAAGTTAGACGGGAGGTAGTTATCTGAAATTTAAATAGTTGGTTGTCTGTCATTTGATGTTTGCTCAGCTGTGCTGACAATGGGAAAAGATGAAAGCAGTGAGCAGATCCAAAGGAACACAGACAATGCAACCAGAAATTGATTCTTTGAGAAACTGGACTATCCCCAGAAATCATTTGTATTGTCATTGATAGAAAAGGTCAGGAGTTTAGGGTGAGGAAGACTCACCTTACTTCCTCCTTTTAAGACCCCCCCCCACGAAAACAACCCCAGACTTAATTGAAGCAGTCAATCAATGCTTAATGGCTATTCAAGCTAATTACCATAGGAAGGGGGGATGGGAGGGGCTGTTATTATCAATATGGATTTGTTTGAATCCTTTGTCAATAAATAGATTTTGTGATCACCTGTGATTTTGCAGTGTATCAGAGGATCACCTCACATAAACATTCACTTTGTAACTTTAAATTGTCAGAGAGTCTCTTGTCTGTCCCAGGTGAGTGTCAGTGTCAGACCAACACTCTGATTTTGGTCAATCACCCAGAGCACAGGGATGTCCCCAGAGCACAGGGATGTCCCCAGAGCACAGGGATGTCCCCAGCTCAGGAAGGGAATGGTGCTGCTGCACTCCCTGGCTCTGCTCTGTCAATCCTTTCTCCATCTCCTGCTCCTCAGGGACGTCTCCCCATGGACGGTTCTGATCGGGGCCACCGACCTGAGCCAGCCAGGCCCCGAGGCCAAGCAGCTGCGCATCAGGAGGATCCTGATGCACCAGGACTACAACGCTGACTCGGAGTGGAACAACATCGCCGTGCTGGAGCTGGACCAGCCCGTGGAGTGCAGCGACTACATCCAGCTGGCCTGCGTGCCCGACGGCTCCCTGGCAGTGCCCGAGCTCAAAACCTGCTACATGGCGGGCTGGAGAGCTGCCCCAGACAGTGGTCAGTGCCCCCAGGGGATGAGGAGGGGCTGGGTTGGCTCAGGGCACAGGGCAAAGATGCCCCGAGGCACATCTGGAGCCCTGGGTAGGGACAGAGCGGGATGGGGGCACAGCCCGGCCCTGGGAGAGGGGTGTGGCCCAGGGGGGTGCCCTCAGTGCCCTCTGTGTCCCCAGGTGCGGTGCTGCAGGAGGCCAAGGTGCGGCTCATGGACGTGCAGCTGTGCAACAGCAGCCGCTGGTACGGGGGGGCCGTGCACCCCCAGGACCTGTGCGCGGGGTACCCGCGGGGCGGCATCGACACCTGCCAGGTGCGGGCTGGGCACAGGGCTGGGCACAGGGACTGGCCCAGGGAACCCCAGAGCCGGCACAGGGACCCCAAACACGGCCCAGGGAACCCCCAGAGCCGGCACAGGGACCCCAAACACGGCCCAGGGAACCCCCAGAGCCAGCACAGGGACCCCAAACACGGCCCATGGAACCCCCAGAGCCAGCACAGGGACCCCAAACACGGCCCAGGGGAACCCCCAGAGCCGGCACAGGGACCCCAAACACGGCCCAGGGAACCCCAGAGCCCAGGCACAGGGACCCCAAACACGGCCCAGGAACCCCCAGAGCCAGCACAGGGACCCCAAACACGGCCCCAGGGAACCCCAGAGCCAGCACAGGGACCCCAAACACGGCCCAGGAACCCCAGAGCCAGCACAGGGACCCCAAACACGGCCCAGGGAACCCCCAGAGCCAGCACAGGGACCCCAAACACGGCCCAGGAACCCCAGAGCCAGCACAGGGACCCCAAACACGGCCCAGGGAACCCCCAGAGCCCAGAGCACAGGGACCCCAAACACGGGAACCCCAGAGCCAGCACAGGGACCCCAACCAGGGATCCCAAACACGGCCCATGGATCCCTCACACCCAGCACAGGGACCCCAAACACGGCCCCATGGAACCCTCACACCCAGCACAGGGACCCCACAGCCTCAGCTTGTCCCACCCTGTCCTTTATCCCTTGTGGCCCTTCCCTTGCCCATCCAGGGATCTCTGTCCCCTGTCCCAGGGCTGCCACTCCCCATCTGTAGTTCCCTGTCCCGGTGTCCCCCTGTCCCCAAATCCCCCCCAGTGTCCCCTGTCCCCCCGAGGTGTGGCTGTGACCCTGGAGCAGCCCCTGACCCCTCTCTCCTGGCCCAGGGGGACATCGGGGGACCCCTGGTGTGCAAGGACAACGGTGCTGACTACTTCTGGCTGGTGGGACTGGCCAGCTGGAGCGAGGGCTGTGCAGGTGAGAAGCGGCCTGGGCTGTTCACGTCCACCCAGCACTTCCATGGATGGATCCAGGTGCAGATGGGATTGGTCCCATCTGACAAGGAGAGTCCAGAGCCAGCCCCACCTGTCACCATTGTGGAAGGGCCAGTAGACACAGTAGACACAGTAGACACAGTAGACACAGTAGACACAGTGGACACAGTACCAGAACCAGAGCCAGTACTGATCCCCGAAGTAGAACCCATACCAGTGACAGCAGAAGAAGAAGAGGAAGAAAAAGATATGGAAGAAGCAGAAGAAGATATAGAAGAAGCAGCAGAAGAAATAGAAGAAGCAGAAGAAAACCAAGAAGAAGCAGCAGAAGAAATAGAAGAAGCACAAGAAGATATAGAAGAAGCAGAAGAAGAAACAGAAGAAGCAGAAGAAGAAGAAGCAGAAGAAAAACCAGGAACACTTGTAACAGTTTCATTCCCCAAGGACATCCTGCTGAGGTTCTTCGGGACTCTGCAGGAGTTCCTGGAGTTCCTGCGGGACAAAATTCATTGAGCAGGAGGGGGGGCTGATCCCATTCTGGATTTTGGGGATCACAACCATTCCCTGGTTGAGCCTCAGCTGCACCAAAGCCACCCCTGGTGCCAGAGCTGCTCTGTCCTGCTCGTTATCCTCCCCTCCACCCACCCTGGTGATGAACTTGTGTTTGTTATTGAAATAGAGTTGTTCCTAATTATCCTCGTTTTCAGCCCAGTTCAGTCTCCTGTGCACGACGAGGATGGGACAATCTGGGGAAAAAAAATCTGGGGTTGGCTCCTGGTTTGGGGGGGATGAGGGGAGGGTGGGAATGTCCCTGGGTGTAACTGATGGATTCCACCATCTCCAGAACCTTCTGGTGAGCCCTTAGGATGGGACAGGGTCAGAACTCCCTCTGTGGTACCAGCAGGACCATCCACCTTGAGGGGTCATCTTGGGCCACCAGGAAATCAGTGGTCCAGCAGAAAAACCTTCAGGGGCTCAGGGAATACCTCACGGGATTCCGTCACCCCACGGTGAAATTCCTCACCCTGAGGGAGGTACTGGCCATTCCTGCCTGGACTTTAGGGGATGGAATCACAAATTTGGGGGTTTGGGACACAACCACCACAGCTGGACATCTGGAGAAGGGCCAGACCAGCAGGACCAGCCAGCACTGCTGGCCCACACTGTGACCCCACAGGCTGTGCTCTGACTCAGTGGTTTTAAGGTGATTTTTCTGAATTTCTTCCATTTATTGGATCCTTTCCTTCAAGTTGTAACTGACTGCCAAACCTCCCTCACGGTGTTTGTGTGGGGTGAATTCCTGCTGCTGGTGCAGCTCCAAACCAGCACAAACCAAACTCAGGTGTCCCAATCCCAGGAAAAGTCACTGAGAGGGATGGGAATGGGAGCAGCTGGAGCTGTGAGTCCTGTGGAGCTGCTGGAGGTGCCACCCTGAGCTGCTGCTGCCACCCAGGGCTGTCCCCTGTGTCACCAATCCTGCCTCTGAGCTGCCCCATCCCACTGCCCCCGCTGTGCCCTCGATCCCAAGGGATGGGGATCCCTGGATTTGGGACATTCCCTCTGCTCCAGCGGGATCCTCCCACCCAAACCATTCCAGGGTTCCACAGCTCCTGAGCTGCCCCTGTGCCCCACCCCAGGCCACCCTGCCCCCACATGGAACCGGCCCCTCTGTGACATCAGCCCGGCCTGGTGGCACCGCTGCCACCACCAGAGGTGACACCTGGGTTCTGCCTCTGCCACCTGCGCTGGCACCGATGGCTTTGCTGGGGCTGCTCGTGCTGCTGGCCCTGGCCTGGCCCATGAGGGCCACCTGGGACGCCTGCAGGTCAGGGGGGCTCGGGGACACTTGGGGACACTCGGGGACACTTGGGGACGCTCGGGGGTGGCTGTCCCTGCTGTCCCCGGGCAGGGCAGTGATGGCTCTGTGCCCCCAGAGACACGTGCGGGCTGCGGCCCATGGAGCTGAACGAAAGCGCCGCCGTTCCCGAGTACGGATCCTCCGAGTCCCCCAACGCCACCGCGAACCTCGATGTCCCTGCAGGGGCC
This sequence comes from Muscicapa striata striata, assembly GCA_030060385.1. Lineage (NCBI taxonomy): Eukaryota > Metazoa > Chordata > Aves > Passeriformes > Muscicapidae > Muscicapa > Muscicapa striata. Next base: position 32,891 of record JAREIS010000485.1, on the reverse strand, counting down.
TGGCCCGGCATCGCCAGCGTCCAGGTCACCATGCAGAACGGCACGTGGCACATGTGCACGGGGGCGCTCATCAGCCAGAGCTGGGTGCTCACAGCTGGCAGCTGCTTCGACGGGGCCGGGTAAGGAGGAGCGGGGACAGGGATGGGACCCCAGCAGGGACAGGGATGGGACCCCAGCAGGGACAGGGACGGGACTCCAGCAGGGACAGGGACGGGCCCCCAGCAGGGACAGGGACGGGACACCAGCAGGGACAGGGATGGGACCCCAGCAGGGACAGGGACGGGCCCCCAGCAGGGACAGGGGATATCGCCACAGCAGGGTCACAGATGGGACTACAGCAGGGATAGGGATGGGACACCAGCAGGGCCACAGATGTCCCCAGGACAGGAGCAGAGGTGTCCCCACAGCAGGGACAGGGATGTGCCCTCAGCAGGGACAGGGATGGGACCCCAGCAGGATCAGGTATGGGACCTCATCAAGGTCAGGGATGTCCCCACAACAGGGTCAGGGGTGTCCCCTCAGCAGGGGCAGGGATGTCCCCATGGCAGGGACAGCAATGAGACCCCAACAATGTCAGGGATGTGCCCTCAGCAGAGTCAGGAATGTCCCCATAGGAGGATCAGAGATGTCCCCATGGCAGGATCAGGGCTGTCCCCATGGCAGGATCAGGGCTGTCCCCTCAGCAAGGACAGGTGCCCAGACTGCACCAGCCTGTGCTGCTCCATGGCCGCCTCCCCTCCCTGCTGTGGGAACAGAGGCCTGGGAATGGCGGGGCCGTGCCAGCCCCTGGCTCTGCTCCCTGTCACTCCCCATGGCCCTCCCAGGCCTGTCATCGAGTGGAAGGTGGTGTTGGGAGCCACGGATCTGGCTCAGCCGGGCCCCCAGGCCCAGGTGCTCCGGGTCAAGCAGATCGTGGTGCACTCGGACTACGTGGCTGCCACAGTCATGAACAACATCGCCCTGGTGGAGCTGGAGCGGCCCGTGGAGTGCAGTGACTACATCCAGCTGGGCTGTGTGCCCGATGACACCGTGGCAGTGCCCGAGCTCAAAACCTGCTACATGGCGGGCTGGAGAGCCACCCCGGCCAGCGGTCAGTGCCCCGGGGCCACGGGGCTGAGCCCAGCAATGGGCACGCGGATGGGTTGGGCCTGAGCAGAGCCGGGCCTGGGCTGAGCCTGAGCCTGAGCAGAGCCGGGCCTGGGCCTGGGTCTGAGCAGAGCCGGGCCTGGGCCTGGGCCTGGGCCTGGGGCTGGGCCTGAGCAGAGCCAGTGCTGGACCTGGACTGAGCAGAGCTGGGCCTGCGCCTGGGCTGGGCCTGAGCTGGGCCTGGGCTGAGCCTGGAGCCCCGGGCAGGGCCAGGGTGGGACAGGGGCTCTGGGGGGCTCTGGGGGCTCAGGGGGCTCTGGGGGGCTCTGGGGGCACAGGGCAGGGCTGGGGGCTGTGGGGGCTCTGTGGGGCTCTGGGGGGCTCTGTGGGCTCAGGGGGCACAGGGCCGGGCAGGGCAAGGCAGGGCAGGGCAGGGCAGGGCAGGGCAGGGCAGGGCCGGGCAAGGCAGGGCAGGGCAGGGCCGTGCCGGGTGCTCAGTGCCCTCTGTGCCCTCTGTGCCCGCAGCCCCCAGCCCACGCCTGGTGCTGCAGGAGGCCAAGGTGCGGCTCATGGACGTGCAGCTGTGCAACAGCAGCCGCTGGTACGGGGGGGCCGTGCACCCCCAGGACCTGTGCGCGGGGTACCCGCGGGGCGGCATCGACACCTGCCAGGTGCGGGCTGGGCACAGGGCTGGGCACAGGGACCCCAAACACGGCCCAGGGAACCCCCAGAGCCGGCACAGGGACCCCAAACACGGCCCAGGGAACCCCCAGAGCCGGCACAGGGACCCCAAACACGGCCCAGGGAACCCCCAGAGCCAGCACAGGGACCCCAAACACGGCCCAGGGAACCCCCAGAGCCGGCACAGGGACCCCAAACACGGCCCAGGGAACCCCCAGAGCCAGCACAGGGACCCCAAACACGGCCCAGGAACCCCCAGAGCCGGCACAGGGACCCAAACACGGCCCCATGGAACCCCAGAGCCGGCACAGGACCCCAAACACGGCCCATGGAACCCCCAGAGCCAGCACAGGGACCCCAAACACGGCCCCAGGGAACCCCCAGAGCCAGCACAGGGACCCCAAACACGGCCCCAGGGAACACCCAGAACCAGCACAGGGACCCCAAACACGGCCCCATGGAACCCCCAGAGCCAGCACAGGGACCCCAAACATGGCCTGGCTCTGGCTGGACCTGGTGCCCTCCCATCCCCAGGGCTCCATCTCTGATGGGTGTCCCTTCCCCATCTGTGTGTCCCTTCCCCATCCATGTGTCACTTCCTGGTGTCCCCTTGTCCCCAAGGCCTGGCAGTGCCCACAGATCCCACCCCATGCTCCCAGCACCCCAGGTTTGGATATCCTGGAATTTCCACTCCCTGCTCACTGTGCAGGAATAAATCAGAGCCCCCCCGACCCAGCCCCATCCTGCTGCCATTTTGGTCCCCCCAGCCCCAGAGCTGAGCCTTGCCATGGGAATCCAGCCCAGAATGTGGCTCTGGAGGGGTTGGGATGGGAAGAGCAATGGCAGCTGCCCCTGACCCCTCTCTCCCGGCCCAGGGGGACATCGGGGCTCCCCTGGTGTGCAAGGACAACATTGAGGACATCTTCTGGCTGGTGGGACTGGACAGCTGGGGCCAGGGCTGTGCCAGGGCCAGGAGGCCGGGGGTGTTCACGTCCACCCAGCACTTCCACAAGTGGATCCGTGCCCACACCGGCCCCAGCCCCGCCGCGCCCACGGCAGCGCCGGTGCCCACCCTCAACACGCCGGGACCGGAGCCGCCCGTCATTTCCTTGCCAGAAACCACCCTGAGGAGCTTGCTTGAGAAGCTGCAGGAGCTGGTGGAGGTGCTCAAGAACAGGATAGCGTGAGAGGAGGGAGAGCTGATCCCGTTCTGGCTGCAGAGCATCCCCCAGCTGGGGCCATGACTGTGGGGCCAAAGGCAGCCCCGGTGCCCAGGGCTGCTGTGCCCTGCCCACATTCCTGCCCTGAGGCCTCAAGGGTGCTCAGGTTGGTTTAATCCCTGGAATAAAGTTGTGTTCCATCCATGCCAGTAGTTTAGGGGTGGAATTCTCCAGTTTCGTGATCCTAAAACCAAAACCGTGCTCCTTCCCCCTTCCCACTTGGAAAGCACAAAAGGCAAAGATCAAAGGTTTAAAATAATTTATTTGGGTTAAAAACAATTTATTTGGGTTAAAAACAATTTACTGGAAACAGCCATGAGATAAGGAATCAAACCGTTCTCTGCAGCAAAGAATTATTTAAAATTATTAAAAATATTAATAAGAAATTAATTAGACATTATTAATCAGACAAAGCAGTGATTTACATGGAATACCCATGACAACACCCACTTTCATCCCCACTGGAAATAATGCCCTGTCCATGGAAGTGAGAGTGCCTCACTCCTGGCAATGACATCCAGGTCCTGGACATGCCCCACTCCCAAAAAATTATTCCTGTGGCCAAAATCAGGACACCCATAATCCACATTTTCAGCCCAATTCAGGGAAAAACAAAGATGGGACAATTTGGGAAAAATGGGTGGGGTTAGGCTTGGTTTGAGGGGGAGATGAGGAGCCAGGGAGGGTGGAAGGAGGGGATGGGAGATGGAGAGAGGGAGAGAATTCCTCAGCCCAGGTTCCCCCAGAACAGCAAATTCCTTGGATTGGAGTCCCAATCCCAGGAAAAGTCACTGAGAGGGACAGGAATGGGAACAGCTGGAGCTGCAAATCCTGGAATCCTGTGGAGCTGCTGGAGGTGCCACCCTGAGCTGCTGCTGCCACCCAGGGCTGTCCCCTGTGTCACCAATCCTGCCTCTGAGCTGCCCCATCCCACTGCCCCCCTGTGCCCTCGATCCCAAGGGATGGGGATCCCTGGGTTTGGGACATTCCCTCTGCTCCAGCGGGATCCTTCAGCTCCCTGCAGCTGTCCTGGCTCTGGAGAAGGTTCTGGAACGTGATCCCCCCTGGAATGGGTCAGGATCCTGCCCCCCCTGCAGCTGTCCTGGCTCTGGAGAAGGTTCTGGAGCCCGATTCCATCTAGATTGGGTCAGGATCCTGCCCTCCCTGGAGCTGTCCTGGCTCTAGAGAAGGTTCTGGAATGTGATCCCCCCTGGAATGGGTCAGGATCCTGCCCAAAGCCTCACCTGGAATGTCCCACCCGGAGCACTGCTCACACTCCTGGTGCATTTGGAGTCCCCCTGACCCCGTTTCACCCCAGCTCCCCATCACCCCAAGGGTGTCCAAGGGGTCCCCCCGAGCTGTGGGGCAGCTCTGAGGCTGAGCTGGGCGATTTGGGGCGGGGGGCAGGAAGCTTTGGGGGTGTCAGTGCGGGGAGCAGCGGCAGCAGGAAGGTTTGGGGCTGCAGCTGGGGGCACAGCAGGGCTGCAGCGACGGGTCCCGGCCCTTCCTGATCTGGCTCTCCCCGAATTCCAGGCGCTGCTCCAGCAGCACCTTCTGCAGGGTGATGTTCCTGAGCACCTGCAGCAGCTCGGGGCTGGGCTGGCCCTGCAGCAGGTCGTAGTTCTCAGCAGGGTCCGACTCCAGGTCGAAGAGCAGCGGGGGCAAGTGCGGGGTGAGGGGCGTTAGCCCGTGGCACGCCTGGTCCGGGGTGGTGCCACTGTGGAAGGAACCTGGGAAACAAAGCCTGAGTGTTGTGTTGATGTGGCAGCAATGTGTGCTCTGTCCCCATCTGTCCCCAGGTGGGGCAGTGCCCCTGATCTCCTGGCACACATTATCTGCTCATGGGCCAGCTTTAAACCAGCTGGGGCAATCATCTTTATCTTTGCCACAGCCCATCCTCCCTCCAGGAGAGATCTCCTGTTCATGGCCAGTGAGTCCCAGGGCATGGCTGATAAAATTCCATCATCCCATGGGAGATGCTCCAGCCAGGGCAGGAGCCAAGCCTTTCCTACCCAGAGAAAAACTGACATTTGGAACAGCAGAGCAGCCTTTGCCACTGGATTCCAGAGGAAAACCAGACCCTGCCACATCATCCCTGCACCTTCAGAGGGAACTGCACCTTCTCCAGGAGCACTGCTCCAGCTGAGCCACATCTGCCCCTGCAGGAGGATGCAGCCACCATGGAATGGGACTGTGCCAACACCCTGACTGACTGACGGGTGTCAGCTTGGATTCTGACTCTGGCAGGGGTTGGGATTGTTCTTTGTAATCCTGCATTTCTATTTTAATTTTCCTAGTAAAGAACTGTTCTTCCTAATTCCCATCTCTTTGCCTGAGAGCCCCTTAATTTCAAATGGATAATAATTTGGAGGGAGGGGGTTTCCATTCTGCATTTCAAAGAGAAGTTTTCTCCCTGTATTGGCAGCCACCTGTCCTTCACACCAGGACAGCCTGGCTGAGCTCAGAGCCTTCTCCTGAGCAGCAGCAGCAGCAGCCTGCCTGGTGTAAGGCTGAACAGGGTTTGGACCCCCTGGACAGGTCTGTACAAATCTGGGCCTTGTGTGTGTGCACCAGACAAAAACTGTATTTAGTTGATATATTTTGCTATTCAGTTTTTCTGCACATTTGGTCTCTGTTCACACGCTTCTTTCACGTGCTCGAAGTTTTTGTGTATTTTTTAGTTTAGATCAGTGTTTACAAGTGCACAGCATGAGAAAATTTTAGGAGTTTTTTGGTAACTTGTTTAAAACCCCCCAAGGATGCTGGAACATCAACTATGCTAAATTGGGAGAGAAGAATTGAAAACACAGAATACCAAGATTAGAAGATTCAAGATAACGTGAGGCAGTGAAGATCCTGAAGAGCACCATTTACAGACTTTCAGGGGTTTGAATGGGTGGATCAATACCCAAAAATTACCATTTGTAAAGCGTGTCCCCACGTGGGTGATGGTTCTAGAAACGTATAATTTGTGTCAATTGTTGTGGAGACCCAGAAAGGCATTCCCAGCTAAGGAACATGAGAGGCCTCTCTCACTGCCTTCTCCATAACAATCCTGTTTTATCCGGCCAAAGCAACTCCTCTTTTGTTCCCTAAGTCAACCCTGTTCCCTCTGCCTGTCCCTCAGCCTTTTAGTGACTCCCACTTAGATTCCCTATCCCTTAGTAATTGGTCCCGAGGGATCTGCCCACCCTGTTTCCCATGTATCAAACCTAAACCCTCCCTCAAGGCCTTCACCTTTGTTCCCTGAACCCCGGAGATGCAGAAGCGTGGCTGAAACAAACATCTCTGTAAAACCTCTGCAAAGGCCTGTCCTGCTCCTTTACTTGCTATCACTCCAAGCAACAACCAAAACCAACAAATTGTAAACAATAAACAGGCGTCTGCGAAACCATATTGATTTGCTGTTGGGAAACAACAGCAGTTTGTTGTCCCAAAAGTGCCCAGAAGAGCAGGAGCAGCACTGACCTTGGGTGAAGAAATGAGCCTTGTACTTGCCCAGGCGGACGGCGAAGGGGCCGTGCAGGGGGTCGGGGGCCGGGGGTAGAAGAACACGGCCTGGCGAGGGCTCTGGGGGCACAGCGGGGTCAGCCCAGCCGGCCAGCGGCCCCCTGGGGCAGGTAGCCAAGGGCTGGCTGTGCCCAAAGCCCCGGGGCCAGCAGGACTCACCTTCCCCGAGCCCAAGAGCAGCGGGCTCAGGTCGAAGCCGTCCAGGGCCACCTTGGGCAGGGCAGCTCCGGCCAGGGCGCTCAGGGTGGGCAGCAGGTCCAGGGTGCTGGCCAGCTCATGGGTCACTCCTGGCATGGGGACAGTGACAGGGCTGGTCCTGCTGCCACCTTGGGCAGGGCAGCAGGTCCAGGGTGCTGGCCAGCTCATGGGTCACTCCTGGCATGGGGACAGTGCCAGGGCTGGTCCCGCTGCCACCTTGGGCAGGGCAGCAGGTCCAGGGTGCTGGCCAGCTCATGGGTCACCCTGGCATGGGGACAGTGACAGGGCTGGTCCTGCTGCCACCTTGGGCAGGGCAGCTCCAGCCAGGGTGCTGGCCAGCTCATGGGTCACTCCTGGCATGGGGACAGTGACAGGGCTGGTCCTGCTGCCACCTTGGGCAGGGCAGCAGGTCCAGGGTGCTGGCCAGCTCATGGGTCACCCCTGGCATGGGGACAGTGACAGGGCTGGTCCTGCTGCCACCTTGGGCAGGGCAGCTCCAGCCAGGGTGCTGGCCAGCTCATGGGTCACTCCTGGCATGGGGACAGTGACAGGGCTGGTCCTGCTGCCACCTTGGGCAGGGCAGCTCCAGCCAGGGTGCTGGCCAGCTCATGGGTCACCCCTGGCATGGGGACAGTGACAGGGCTGGTCCCGCTGCCACCTTGGGCAGGGCAGCAGGTCCAGGGTGCTGGCCAGCTCATGGGTCACCCCTGGCATGGGGACAGTGACAGGGCTGGTCCCGCTGCCACCTTGGGCAGGGCAGCAGGTCCAGGGTGCTGGCCAGCTCATGGGTCACCCCTGGCATGGGGACAGTGACAGGGCTGGTCCCGCTGCCACCCCCCAGCCGGGTCTGTCCCAGGATGGCACCAAAGGGGTGGCACGGCCCAGCTCTGGCACTGCTCGTGGGGTGACACTTGGCACCGTCCCAGGGTGACACTTGTCACTGTCCCTGGGGTGACACTTGGCACTGTTCCAGGGTGACACTTGTCACTGCCCCAGACTGACACTTGTCACTGTCCCTAGGGTGACACTTGTCACTGTCCCTGGGGTGACACTTGTCACTGCCTGTGGGGTGACACCTGTCACTGTCCCAGGATGACACTTCTCACTGCTCATGGGGTGACACTTGTGACTGTCCCAGGGTGACACTTGCCACTGCCCCAGTGTGACACTTGTCACTGCTCATGGGGTGACACTTGTCACTGTCCCTGGGGTGACTCCCTCCCTCACTCACCCCCGGTGGAAGGGACCCTGCGGGGACAGTGGCACTCCCTCTGTCACTCACCCCCGGTGGAAGGGACCCTGCGGGGACAGTGGCACTCCCTCCCTCTGTCACTCACCCCCGGTGGAAGGGACCCTGCAGGGACAGTGGCACTCCCTCTGTCACTCACCCCCGGTGGAAGGGGACCCTGCGGGGACAGTGGCACTCCTCTGTCACTCACCCCGGTGGAAGGGACCCTGCGGGGACAGTGGCACTCCTCTGTCACTCACCCCGGTGGAAGGGACCCTGCGGGGACAGTGACACTCCCTCTGTCACTCACCCCTGGGGTGGAAGGGACCCTGCGGGGACAGTGACACTCCCTCTGTCACTCACCCCCGGTGGAAGGGACCCTGCGGGGACAGTGGCACTCCCTCTGTCACTCACCCCCGGTGGAAGGGACCCTGCGGGGACAGTGGCACTCCCTCTGTCACTCACCCCCGGTGGAAGGGACCCTGCGGGGACAGTGACACTCCCTCTGTCACTCACCCCCGGTGGAAGGGACCCTGCGGGGACAGTGACACTCCCTCTGTCACTCACCCCTGGGGTGGAAGGGACCCTGCGGGGACAGTGGCACTCCCTCCCTCTGTCACTCACCCCCGGTGGAAGGGACCCTGCGGGGACAGTGGCACTCCCTCCCTCTGTCACTCACCCCCGGTGGAAGGGACCCTGCGGGGACAGTGGCACTCCCTCCCTCTGTCACTCACCCCGGGGTGGAAGGGACCCTGCGGGGACAGTGGCACTCCCTCTGTCACTCACCCCCGGTGGAAGGGACCCTGCGGGGACAGTGACACTCCCTCTGTCACTCACCCCCGGTGGAAGGGACCCTGCGGGGACAGTGGCACTCCCTCCCTCTGTCACTCACCCCTGGGGTGGAAGGGACCCTGCGGGGACAGTGACACTCCCTCCCTCTGTCACTCACCCCTGGTGGAAGGGACCCTGCGGGGACAGTGACACTCCCTCTGTCACTCACCCCCGGGGTGGAAGGGACCCTGCAGGGACAGTGGCACTCCCTCTGTCACTCACCCCCGGGGTGGAAGGGACCCTGCGGGGACAGTGGCACTCCCTCTGTCACTCACCCCCGGGGTGGAAGGGACCCTGCGGGGACAGTGGCACTCCCTCTGTCACTCACCCCCGGGGTGGAAGGGACCCTGCAGGGACAGTGGCACTCCCTCTGTCACTCACCCCTGGTGGAAGGGACCCTGCAGGGACAGTGGCACTCCCTCCCTCTGTCACTCACCCCCGGTGGAAGGGACCCTGCGGGGACAGTGACACTCCCTCCCTCCCTCACCCCCGGTGGAAGGGACCCTGCGGGGACAGTGGCACTCCCTCTGTCACTCACCCCCGGTGGAAGGGACCCTGTGGGGACAGTGACACTCCCTCCCTCACTCACCCCTGGGGTGGAAGGGACCCCTGTGGGGACAGTGGCACTCCCTCTGTCCCTCTGTCACTCACCCGGCGCGATCCTGCCCGGCCAGAAGGCCAGCGCGGGCTCCCTCATGCCACCCTCGTAGGTCGTGCCCTTGCCACACTTGAGGTGGCCGGCGCTGCCACCGCGTGCCATGCGCAGGGTGGACGGGCTGGGGACAAGGGGACAAGGAGCAGCTGCCACCACGAGCCGGGGACACGCTGCAAGAGGGGGCGGGGAGGAGGGTGGCACGGTGCCAGCGTGACTGTGCCACCCTCAGGGGCAGGGCAGGAGGGAAGGGATGTGACACCCCCAGCAGGGCAGGGTGACACCGGTGTCACCCACACAGAGGGAACTGGGGACACTCGGGGTGTCACATTCCTGACCTAAACCCTGGGGGACATTTAGGAGGTGTCACACTCCTAACCAAATCCTGGGGGATATTTGGGGGTGTCACCCACCCAGAGGGAACTGGGGACACTCGGGGCGTGTCACAGTGATGGCACAAAGCCTAGGGGACATTTGAGGGTGTCACCCACACGAAACTGGGGGACACAGTGGGGGGTGTCACACTCCTGATCCAAATCCCACGAACACTCAGATCAGACCCTGTGTCCCCTCCAGAGCAGGACCCTGGGGGGACACTTGTCATTGTCCCATGGGGTGACACTTGTTACTGCCCCATGGGGTGAGACTTGTTCCAGGCTGACACTTGTCACTGCTCATGGGGTGACACTTGTCACTGCCCCAGTGTGACACTTGTCACTGCCCCACGGGGTGACACTTGTCACTGCTCGTGGGGTGACACTTGTCACTGCTCGTGCGGTGACACTTGTCACTGCCCCAGTGTGACACTTGTCACTGCTCATGGAGTGACACTTGTCACTGCCCCAGTGTGACACTTGTCACTGCCCCATGGGGTGACACTTGTCATTGCTCATGGAGTGACACTTGTCACTGCCCCAGTGTGACACTTGTCACTGCCCCATGGGGTGACACTTGTCACTGCTCGTGGGGTGACACTTGTCACTGCTCGTGGGGTGACACTTGTCACTGCCCCATGGGGTGACACTTGTCACTGCTCATGGAGTGACACTTGTCACTGCCCCATGGGGTGACACTTGTCACTGCCCCAGTGTGACACTTGTCAGGCTGACACCTGTCCCTGTCCCGCTGTGCCCCTGTCCCCGTCCCCCCCGCCGCCCTCACCCGTTGTCAGAGGTGACAAACACCAGCGTGTCCCTCTCCAGGCCGCTGTCGCGCAGCTGCTGCAGGATCTGTCCCACGGCGCCATCGAACTCGGCCAGCGCGTCCCCGAAGGGTCCCCGGGGCGCGCGCCCCGCGAAGGCGCGGCTGGCGAACTGCGGGTAGTGCGTGTGCTGGGGAGGGGACAGCGACACAGGGACAGGGACAGTGTCACCCCGGCACAGCGACACGTGTCACCCGGACCCGCGTCACCCCGGCACAGCGACACGTGGCACTGCCGCCTGCCACCCGCACTGCCATGACCATTTCTAGGCCATTTTTGGGGTTTTTGGGTAGTGCGCGTGCTGGGGAGGGGACAGCGACAGTGACAGCGACAGCGACAGCGTCACCCCGGCACAGCGACACGTGCCACTGCCGCCTGCCACCCGCACTGCCATGACCATTTCTAGGCCATTTTTTGGGTTTTTTGGGTAGTGCGCGTGCTGGGGAGGGGACAGGACAGGGACAGCGTCACCCCGGGACAGCGACACGTGCCACTGCCGCCTGCCACCCGCACTGCCACTTTCTAGGCCATTTTTTTGGGCCATTTAAAATCCAATTCTTTGTGCATTTTCCCCCCTTTTTTTTCCCTCAGAAATCCCCCCAATCTCACTGGATTTTGGGACCATTTTTGGTTTTTTTAGTGCAGATTCCAGGACTTTTTTGGCCATTTTTAGTGCAATTTTTAGGGGATATTTGGGGTTTTTCGGCCATTTAAAATCCAATTTTTTGCAATTTTTTCCCCAGACTTTTTCCTGTTTTTTTTCCTCAGAAATCCCTCGAATCTCACTGGATTTTGAGGCAATTTTTCTTTTTTTTAGTGCAGATTTTAGGATTTTTTTGGCCCTTTTTTTGTGTGATTTTAAAGGGATTTTTGTGTTTTTAAGTGTGAATATTTAGGGATTTTTCTGCTTTTTTAGGCTGAATTTTCCCTGACGTTTTTCCCAGAAATCCCTGGAATTTTGGCAGATTTTGGGACTTTATGGCCCATATTTAGTCACATATTTAGGGGATATTTGGGGGTTTTTGGCCATTTAAAATCCAATTCTTCGCATTTTTTTCCCTTTTTTTCCCTCAGAAACCCCTCCAATCTCACTGGATTTTGGGACCATTTTTGGTTTTTTTAGTGCAGAGTTTAGGACTTTCTTGGCCATTTTTTGTGTGATTTTAGGGGATTTTTCATTATTTAGTGCAAATTTTTAGGGGTTTTTCTGCTTTTTTAGGCAGAATTTTTCCTGTTTTTCCCAGAAATCCTTGGAATCTTGGCAGATTTTTGAAGATTTTTGGACTTTTTGGCCCATCTTTAGTGCCATTTTTGGGGGTTTTGGGCCCTTCCCTTCCCTTCCCTTCCCTTCCCTTCCCTTCCCTTCCCTTCCCTTCCCTTCCCTTCCCTTCCCTTCCCTTCCCTTCCCTTCCCTTCCCTTCCCTTCCCTTCCCTTCCCTTCCCTTCCCTTCCCTTCCTGAAACTTCCTGAAACTTCCCTGAAACTTCCTGAAACTTCCTGAAACTTCCCTTCCTGAAACTTCCTGAAACTTCCTTCCCCCTTCCCTTTTTTTCCCTTCTCCTTTTTCCCCTTCCCCATCCTTTTCCTCCTCCCCATCCCCTTTTCCCTTCCCCATTCCCTTTCCCCATTTCCTTTTCCCATCCTTTCCCCTTATTCCCTTCCCCATTCCCTTTTCCCCATATTCCTTTTCCCTTCCCCATATTCCCTTTTCCCTTCCCCTTTCCCTTTTCCCTTCCCCATTCCCTTTTCTCATCCCTTTCCCTTCCCCATTCCCTTTTCCCTTCCCCATTCCCTTTTCCCTTCCCCATTCCCTTTTCCCATTTCCTTTCCCCTTCCCCATACTCCCTTTCCCCATTCCCTTTTCCCATCCCTTTTCCCTTCCCCATTCCCTTTTCCCTTCCCCATCCCTTTTCCCTTCCCCATTCCCTTTTCCCATCCCTTTCCCCTTCCCCATATTCTCTTTTCCCATCCCTTTTCCCTTCCCCATTCCTTTTCCTTCCCCATTCCCTTTTCCCATCCCTTTTCCCCTCCCCATTCCCTTTCCCCTCCCCATTCCCTTTTCCCTTCCCCATTCCCTTTCCCCTCCCCATTCCCTTTTCCCCTCCCTTCCCCACCCAACATCCCGGGAAATCCCCCCAGCCGCACGTGGGAAGCGTAGTAGAGCAGGAAGGGGAGGCCCCTGCGGGCGCAGTCGGCGATGAAATCCCGGGAGAATTTGTTGTAGAGGGGCACGAGGTCGGGGAAGGAGACGGGCTGCTGGATGATGCTCTGGTTCCAGAGCAGCGGCAGCGGCACCACCCCCTGGTCACACGTCCCAAAACATTTGGTGTCGGGTGGGAAACAGGTCAGGTTCTGGCAGGGACCCTGGGAAAACAACATTTTTTTGGGATTCCAGCTCCGCTGCAGGGCAGGGAAGGAAAGGAACAGGGGTGAAATGTCTCAGTGAGCCAGGGGTCTCTGAATTCAGAGAGAAATCAGAGTGCAGGGATTGAATAAGTCTTAGAGTGAGTTCTGATGGTTTTAGTGAGTGAAAGGTCTGGGTTCCACAGCAGCAGTGAGTGCTCTAGGGAAGGTTACAAACACACTGATACCCTCAGTAGAGGCTCCAGGCCCACAGCTGCAGACAGTGCTCAGACAGAACAGAGCTACAGTGAGAATATTGCTGACATTTCTTAGATAGAACACAATAGATTGTGTGTGTAGTGTTATATGTAACCTGGTGTGCCAAGAAACCAGAATTCTAACGGGTTAGGGAGTGGTGGTCTGAGCTTGTTGGAAAAATCCTATATAACAGTATGGATTGGGAGAGTTGGTGCTTTTAGCTGTTCAGCTTTTAGCCATTGTTGCTTTAGCCATTGTTGCTTTTAGCCATTGTTGCTTTAGCCATTCTGGCTTCCAGCCATTTGCTTATTGCTGCTGCTTTTGCCATTGCTTGCCATTGCTTTTTGCCATTGCCTTTTGAGACTGATGTGCTTTGTAATAAATAACCTTTTTAACTATTAGCTGCTTTGCTTTTTTAGAGAATTACCCGACAGAATCAGTGCCCAGAGCACCTGGAGGTGCAGAAAAAACCCCCAAAGAAGCCACTCCCAGAAGACCCCAAAAGTGCAACAGGACCGTGCAGCTCCCAGCCAAACCCCGCACACCTGGATGCGCTCACCTGGTCGTGGGAATAGGGCACGCCCAGGAAGTGATCGAAGCCCTGGTGCACGGGCAGGAAGGAGCCGTTGTGGCCATAGCCCAGGTGCCACTTGCCCACCATGGCCGTGGCGTAGCCCCGAGCCTTGAGCAGCTCGGCCACGGTGAGCTCGGCCAGCGGGAGCCCGCCCCGCGAGCCCGGGTCGAACACGCCGGGGTAGATCCCGGAGCGCACCTGGAGCCGGCCGGTCAGCAGGGCAGCGCTGGGGACAGGCGGGGACACGGGGACACGGGGACACGGGGATTGCCACCGCCCGTCTGTCCCGGGACACGGGGATTGCCACCGCCCGTTTATCCCGGGACACGGGATTGTCACCACCCGTCTGTCCCGGGACACGGGGTTTGTCACTGCCCGTTTATCCCGGGACACAGGGTTTGTCACCGCCCGTTTATCCCGGGACACGGGGGGTGCATCCCTGCCCGTCTGTCCCGGGACACGGGGGGTTTGTCACCGCCTGTCTGTCCCGGGACACGGGGATTGCCACCACCCGTTTATCCCGGGACACGGGGATTGCCACCGCCCGTTTATCCCGGGACACGGGGATTGTCACCGCCCGTCTGTCCCAGGACATGGGGTTTGTCACCGCCCGTTTATCCCGGGACACGGGGTTTGTAACCGCCCGTTTATCCCGGGACACGGGGATTGCCACCGCCCGTTTATCCCGGGACACGGGGTTTGTCACTGCCCGTTTATCCCGGGACACGGGGTTTGTCACCGCCCATCTGTCCCGGGACACGGGGATTGCCACCACCCGTTTATCCCGGGACACGGGGTTTGTCACTGCCCGTCTGTCCCGGGACACGGGGTTTGTCACCACTCGTCTGTCCCTGGATACGGAGGGGTTGTCACTGCCCGTCTGTCCCGGGACATGGGGGTTGTCACTGCCCGTCTGTCCCGGGACATGGGGGTTGTCACTGCCCGTCTGTCCCAGGACATGGGGGTTGTCACCGCCCATCTGTCCCGGGATACGGGGGGTGCATCCCTGCCCGTCTGTCCCGGGTCACGGGGGTTTGTCACTGCCCGTCTGTCCTGGGACATGGAGGGTGCATCCCTGCCCGCCTATCCCGGGACATGGGGGGTTTGTCACCGCCTGTCTGTCCCGGGACATGGGGGTTGTCACCGTCCGTCTGTCCCGGGATATGGGGGTGCATCCCTGCCTGTCTGTCCCAGGTCACGGGGGTTTGTCACCACTCGTCTGTCCTGGGACATGGAGGGTTTGTCACCGCCCATCTGTCCCGGGACACGGCAGGTTTATTCCCCGGTCTGTCCCGGGACATGGGGGTGCATGTCTGCCTGTCTATCCCAGGACATGGGGGGCTGGTCACCGCCCGTTTATCCCGGGACATGGAGGGTTTATTCCCTGGTCTACCCCGGGACACGGGGGTTTGTCATCGCCCATTTATCCCGGGACTCAGGGGGTTTATTCCCTGGTCTATCCCGGGACACTGCGGGTTCATCCCTGCTCGTCTATCCCGGGACACGGGGGTTTGTCATGGCCCGTCTATCCCGGGACATGGAGGGTGCATCCCTGCCCGCCTATCCCGGGATACCGCGGGTTTGTCATCATCTGTTTATCCTGGGACACCACGAGTTTGTCCCTCTGTCCTTCCCGGGACACGGTGGGATCATCCCTGCCTCTTTATCCCGGGACATCATGGATTCATCCCCCTGTCTATCTCGGGACACCACTGGTTTGTCTGTCCATCCTTCCCGGGACACCCCAGCCCCATCCCGCCCATTTATCCCGGGACACCCCATCCCGCCCCGCCTGTTTATCCCGGGACATCCCAGCCCCATCCCACCCGTTTATCCCGGGACACCCCAGCCCCATCCCCGCCCGTCTATCCCGGGACACCCCAGTCCCATCCCCGCCCGTCTATCCCGGGACACCCCATCCCGCCCCGCCCGTTTATCCAGGGACACCCTATCCCCGCCCGTCTATCCCGGGACACCCCATCCCGCCCCGCCCGTTTATCCCGGGACATCTCAGCCCCATCCCTGCCCGTCTATCCCGGGACACCCCAGCCCCATCCCACCCGTTTATCCCGGGACACCCCAGCCCCATCCCCGCCCGTTTATCCCGGGACACCCCATCCCGCCCGTCTATCCCGGGACACCCCATCCCGCCCCGCCCGTTTATCCAGGGACACCCCATCCCCCCCCGTCTATCCCGGGACACCCCATCCCCCCTGCCCGTTTATCCCGGGACACCCCATCCCCCCCGCCCGTTTATCCCGGATCCCGTACCGGGAGGGGCTGCAGACGGCGGCGCTGCTGTAGAAGTCGGTGAAGCGCAGCCCGCGGGCCGCCAGCCAGTCCAGGTGCGGGGTGGAGGACGAAGGGTGCCCGTAGCTGCCCAGGTCCCCGTAGCCCAAATCGTCCGCCAGCACCAGCACGAAGTTGGGGCGAGCGGCGGCCGCGGCTCGCACGGGCGGCAGCAGCAGCAGCAGCAGCACCCAAGGGTGGTGCGGGCCCATGGCGATGTCCCCGTGTGTCCCGGTGCTGTCCCGGTGCTGTCCCGGTGTCCCTGGTGCTGTCCCGGGGCGGTGCCGGCAGTAGCCGAGCCGCTCACGTGATTGCAAATGGCGGTCACGTGGCCGCGGGGCATGCTGGGAGTTGTAGTTCTGAGTGGCCGCGCCAGGACGGGCCCGCTGGGAATGGGCATTCCAGGGAATGGCGTCTCTGAAAAAACAGCTTCACTTTCCCGGTAAAATTTTAAAAGTTTAATAAAAGACAATGAGAAACAAACAATAAAACAAAAGATTATAAGGGCCGGGTGCTTGGCATTCAGCCAAAAGCACCTCTGCTGTTTTGGAGACAGCTCTTAAATTCATCAGCCCCTTGCATATTCATAGACCTGCCATGCTTATTCAAACTTTGCTATAAACTACTTTCTGTATTCCAGGAACTGTTTTGCATGGTCACTCCTTGAGTCCCTTTTAGAGCATGTGGTTTTAATTTATTTTATTTATTCATGGCTGTGGCTTTAATTTATTTATTAAAGGCTCTGGTTTTAATTTTTTTTTCTTATCAGTCCTAATTTGGGCTGTGGTCTTCAATTTGTACAGATGATCAGTGTTGGTAACTGGTGTATCAGTAGCAGGTGTCTTCACTGGGTGTTCCCCAACCAAGCAGGCAGTTCACTTATTGCTAAGACACTTTATCAGTTTATGTTTCCCCTAAAGAAAACTATATCTTAAAAACCATTTCAAAACCACACAAATGGTATCCACCCTCATATTTGTGAAAAGCCAATACCATAATATGTATTTATAACAGCATCCCAGAGTACAGGATTGCCTCTGGGCAGCTCGGGAATATTCCCAGGGAGGAGTTCCACCCTGCTCTGGTCTCTGCTCAGCGCTGGGCACTGCCCAGGGCAGAATTCTGACATTTCTGGGATCTCCTGATTCCTGGGATCAGCCCCTGCCCATTCCTCTGGTGCTGCTCCTGGAGCCCAGAGCACAGCCTGGGCCCTGCTCCAACAGCAGGAGTGGGATGGGGCAGCTCAGAGGCAGGATTGGTGACACAGGGGACAGCCCTGGGTGGCAGCAGCAGCTCAGGGTGGCACCTCCAGCAGCTCCACAGGACTCACAGCTCCAGCTGCTCCCATTCCTGTCCCTCTCAGTGACTTTTCCCAGGACTGGGACACCTGAGGCTGTGCTGGGGAAACCTGGGCTGGAGAAGTTTCTCCCTCTCCCCATCTGCCAGGCCCATCCTCCCCTCATCTCCCCCAAAACCAAAAGCCAACCCCCCTGCTCATTTTTCCCAAATTGTCCCACCCTTGTTTTTCCCAGGAGACTGAACTGGACAACAGCTGGGAACAGGAACAACTCTAATTCAAGTAAAAACTGGATTCACCATGGAGGCGGGCGCAGGGGTCAGCGTGGGCAGGGCACAGCAGCCCTGGGCACGGGGCTGATTTGGCCCCACACTCATGGCCCCAGCTGGGAATGGTTGCCAGAACCAGACCAGCTCATCCCGCTGCTCAGGTTTTCTTCCCCTTTAGGAAATCCAGGAGCTCCACCAGCAGGTCCAGGAATTTCCCCAGGATCATTTGTTGGAATGAAACGTTTGTAAAATTCCGCTCTGAGCCCTCCTCTAAGTCCTCCTCTATGTGTTCAATGTCCAGGTCTCTCAAGTCCGAGTCCAGCTCGGGCTCTTCCTCTTCCTCCTCCTCCTCCTTCTCCTTCTCCTCTTTCTCTTCCTCTTCCTCCTCCTCCTCCTCCTCCTCCTCCTCCTCCTCCTCTCCTCTTCTTCTTCCTCTTCCTCCAGGGGTGGCGACGGGAAGGGCTCTGGTGCAGGAATATCACCTTCTGCTGGGACCAATCCCATCTGCACCTGGATCCATCCATGGAAGTGCTGGGTGGACGTGAACAGCCCAGGTCTCTTGGCCCCAGCGCAGCCTCGGCCCCAGCTGGCCAGTCCCACCAGCCAGAAGTAGTCAGCACCGTTGTCCTTGCACACCAGGGGTCCCCCGATGTCCGCCTGGGCCAGGAGAGAGGGGTCAGGGGCTGCTCCAGGGTCACAGCCACACCTCGGGGGGACAGGGGACACTGGGGGGGATTTGGGGACAGGGGGACACCGGGACAAGGATCCATGGGCAGAGAGTGGCAGCCCTGGGACAGGGGACAGAGATCCATGGATGGGCAAGGGAAGGGCCACAAGGGATAAAGGACAGGGTGGGACAAGCTGAGGCTGTGGGGTCCCTGTGCTGGGTGTGAGGGTTCCATGGGCCGTGTTTGGGGTCCCTGTGCCGGCTCTGGGGGTTCCATGGGCCGTGTTTGGGGTCCCTGTGCTGGCTCTGGGGGTTCCCTGGGCCGTGTTTGGGGTCCCTGTGCTGGCTCTGGGGGTTCCATGGGCCGTGTTTGGGGTCCCTGTGCTGGCTCTGGGGGTTCCATGGGGCCGTGTTTGGGGTCCCTGTGCTGGCTCTGGGGGTTCCATGGGCCGTGTTTGGGGTCCCTGTGCCGGCTCTGGGGGTTCCCTGGGCCGTGTTTGGGGTCCCTGTGCCGGCTCTGGGGGTTCCCTGGGGCCGTGTTTGGGGTCCCTGTGCCGGCTCTGGGGGTTCCCTGGGCCGTGTTTGGGGTCCCTGTGCCCAGCCCTGTGCCCAGCCCGCACCTGGCAGGTGTCCCTGAGCCCTGCCCAGCCCGCACCTGGCAGGTGTCGACCCCGCGCGCACAGGTCCTGGGGGTGCACGGCCCCCATACCAGCGGCTGCTGTTGCACAGCTGCACGTCCATGAGCCGCACCTTGGCCTCCTGCAGCACCAGGCGTGGGCTGGGGGCTGCGGGCACAGAGGGCACAGAGGGCACTGAGCACCCGGCCCTGCCCTGCCCGGCCCTGCCCTGCCCTGCCCAGCCCTGCCCTGTGCCCCTGAGCCCCCCAGAGCCCCCAGAGCCTCCAGAGCCCCCCAGTGCCCCCAGAGTCCCCAGAGCCCCTGGGCCTGCCCGGGAGCTCCAGGCTTGGCCCAGGCCTGACTCTGCTCAGGCCTGGCCCGGCCCAAGCCCGGCTCTGCTCAGGCCCAGGCCCAGCCCAGGCTCTGCTCAGGCCCAGGCCCAGCCCAGGCTCTGCTCAGGCCCGGCCCAGGCCCAGCTCAGCCCAGGCCTGGCCCGGCCTCATGCCCATTGCTGGGCTCAGCCCCGTGGCCCCGGGGCACTGACCGCTGGCCGGGGTGGCTCTCCAGCCCGCCATGTAGCAGGTTTTGAGCTCGGGCACTGCCACGGTGTCATCGGGCACACAGCCCAGCTGGATGTAGTCGCTGCACTCCACGGGCTTGTCCAGCTGCACCAGGGCGATGTTGTTCCGGGCCGTGGCAGAGATGTAATTCTCATGCACCACGAGGGTCTGGATGTGGCGCAGCTCGGCCTCGGGGCCTGGCTGGCTCAGGTCTGAGGCCCCGATCACCACTTCCCACCTGGTGATGTCCCTGAGGAGCAGGAGATGGAGAAAGGATTGACAGAGCAGCAGCACCATTCCCTTCCTGAGCTGGGGACATCCCTGTGCTGGGGACATCCCTGTGCTCTGGGGACATCCCTGTTCCTGTTGTGGGGACATCCCTGTCTCTTTTGGGGTCCCATCACTGTCCTTGCTGTGGGCCCATCCTTGTCCCTGCTATGGGGACACCCCTGTCCCTTTGGGATCCCATCCCTGTCCCTTTGAGGTCCCATCCCTGTCCCTACTGGGGTCCCACCCCAGTCCCTTTGGGGTCCCACCCCAGTCCCTTCTCCTCCTTACCCAGCCCCAGTGAAGCACCGTGCCACCGTGATTGCCCACTGGGGGTGGATGAGCGCCCCCGAGCACATGTGCCACGTGCCATTGTCCAGCGTGGCCTGGATGCTGATGACCCCGGGCCAGGCGCCCGGGTGGACCCCGTTGGCGCCCGTGTCCTGCGAGAAGTGATTTGAGGAATCCAAGGATCCATAATCGGAGTTCCGGGAATGTTCCCCAACCAGCGAGCTGTGGTCGTAGGCCATGGGCCGGAGCCCGCAGGTGCCTCTGGAAGCACAGAGCCATCACTGCCCTGCTCGGGGACAGCAGGGACAGCCACCCCCGAGCGTCCCCAACTGTCCCCGAGTGTCCCCGAGCCCCCCTGACCTGCAGGTGTCCCAGGTGGCCCCCACGGGCTGGGCCAGGGCCAGCAGCACGAGCAGCCCCAGCAAAGCCATCGGTGCCAGCGCAGGTGGCAGAGGCAGAACCCAGGTGTCACCTCTGGTGGTGCCAGCGGTGTCACCAGGCCGGGCTGATGTCACAGAGTCCTGGAACCTTGGAATGGTTGGGCTGGGAGGGACCTTAACGACGGGGGCGGTTCTGGGCAGGCTGCCGGTGACAGATGGCACCGGGTGGCACCGGGATGTCCCCGGGGTGTCCCGGCGCTGCCGCTGCCACCCGCAGGCTCCAGCTGGAGCCGTCCCCGAGCGCGTTCCCGACGGCGCTTCCCACAGCGCGCTCCCGCTCCATCTGCCGCTGGGGGGGGCAGGAGGAGGGAGGGGATCTCGGGGACACACCGGGAGCGGCAGGAATTGTCCCGGGAGCGGCAGGAATTATCCCGGGATCTGCAGAAATTGTCCTGGATCCACAGGGGCTGTCCTGAGATCTACAGGAATTATCCCGGGAGTGGCAGGGATTGTCCTGGGATCCGCAGGGATTGTCCCGGGATCCACAGGGATTGTCCCGGGATCCACAGGGATTGTCCCAGAATCCACAGGAATTGTCCTGGATCCATAGGAATTGTCCTGGATCCACAAGGATTGTCCTGAGATCTACAGGAATTATCCCGGGAGTGGCAGGGATTGTCCTGGGATGCACAGGAATTGTCCTGGGAGCAGCAGGAATTATCCCAGGGTCTGCAGAAATTATCCCGGGAGTGGCAGGGATTGTCCCGGGATCCACAGGAATTATCCTGGGATTGGCAGGGATTGTCCCAGAATCCACAGGAATTGTCCTGGATCCGCAGGAATTATCCCAGGATCTGCAGGAATTATCCCGGGATAGGCAGGAATTGTCCTGGATCCACAGGAATTGTCCTGGATCCGCAGGAATTGTCCTGGATCCGCAGGATTTATCCCGGGATCACGGCGGGTCGAGGCTGGAGCTCTCCCGGGCCAATCCCGAGGCCAGCTTGGCCTGGAGCACGAGAAGGATTTTGGGTATTCCCGAGGAATATTTGGAACATCCTGCATTTCTCGGTGCCTGTGCTGATTTCTCGTGTTCTTGGTGGTGTTTTATGGGTTTTATTTAATTTCTAATTTTTAATTTAATTTTTAAAATTTCTTTATTTAATTTTATTTAATTTTATTTAATTTTATTTAATTTCTGCTGTCACCGGGCAGCGCCGAGAAGAATTTTTGCCTCTCCAGCCCTCCCCACATCCCGGTATCCCCTGCCAAAATCCCCCTGAGCCATTCCCACCTCCTCACAGCCAGGACACCTCTGGAATTCCCATGTTTTCCTTGCCTAGGGAGCCTGGAATGGGCTCAGCATTCCAGGAGGGATCACCCCTGGCACAAACTCCTTTGGGAATTTGGCAGCAGCCCAGAATTCCCAAATCCTTTCGGAAAGAGCCAGACAACTCCCGGGACTGGCAGGTTGTTCCTGCACGGGTGCAGGGTTTGGAATTCCCTGGAATTCCCGAAATGCCCGTGCCCGCTCTAGGTGGCAGCAAATCCATGGCGGGGCGGTTTTGGGTCAGAATCCCGGGATTCCAGAAATCCTGAGCTGGAAGCAGCTGAGGGGATCAGAATCCAACTCCTGGCCTGGAATCCCAGCCGTGCCTGGAGCAGCCTTGGGAATGTCACCGGTCCCTGGGGGAAAAATCCTCTGCCCAAAATCCAACCCGGGATCCGGGAGCGGGGCGATGGATGGGGATATCCCGGGATTTAGGGGTGAAGATGGATGGGGTTATCCCGGGATTTAGGGGTGAAGATGGATGGGGATATCCCGGGATTTAGGGGTGAAGATGGATGGGGATATCCCGGGATTTAGGGGTGAAGGTGGATGGGGATATCCCGGGATTTAGGGGTGAAATGGATGGGGATATCCCGGGATTTAGGGGTGAAGATGGATGGGGATATCCCGGGATTTAGGGGTGAAGATGGATGGGGATATCCCGGGATTTAGGGGTGAAGGTGGATGGGGATATCCCGGGATTTTGGGGTGAAGGTGGATGGGGATATCCCGGGATTTAGGGGTGAAGGTGGATGGGGATATCCCGGGATTTAGGGGTGAAGGTGGATGGGGATATCCCGGGATTTAGGGGTGAAGATGGATGGGGATATCCCGGGATTTAGGGGTGAAGATGGATGGGGTTATTTTGGGATTTTGGGGTGAAGATGGATGGGGATATCCCGGGATTTTGGGGTGAAGATGGATGGGGATATCCCGGGATTTAGGGGTGAAGATGGATGGGGATATCCCGGGATTTAGGGGTGAAGGATTTATCCCGGGATTTTGGGGAAAGATGGATGGGGATTATCCCGGGATTTTGGGGTGAAGATGGATGGGGATATCCCGGGATTTTGGGGTGAAGATGGATGGGATTATTTTGGGATTTAGGGGTGAAGGTGGATGGGGTTATCCCGGGATTTAGGGGTGTAGCTGGATGAGGTTATCCTGGGATTCAGGAGAAGATGGATGGAGTTATCCTGGGATTTTGGGGTGAAGATGGATGGGATTATTTTGGGATTTTGGGGTGAAGATGGATGGGGTTATCCCAGGATTTAGGGGTGTGGCAGGATGGGGTTATCCCAGCTGGATGGGGATATCCCGGGATTTAGGGGTGAAGATGGATGGAGTCATCCCACGATTTAGTGTTGTGGCTGGATGGGGTTATCCCAGTTGGGTGGGTTATCCCGGGATTTTGGGGTGAAGATGGATTAGTTTATCCCGGGATTTAGGGATGAAGATGGATGGGGTTATTTTGGGATTTAGGGGTGTAGCTGGATGAGGTTATCCTGGGATTCAGGGTGAAGATGGATGGAGTTATCCTGGGATTTAGGGGTGAAGATGGATGGGGTTATCCCAGGAATTAGGGGTGAAGGTGGATGGGGTTATTTTGGGATTGTGAGGTGAAGATGGATGGGGTTATCCCAGTTGGATGGTGTTATCCCGGGATTTAGGGTGAAGATGGATGGGATTATTTTGGGATTTAGGGGTGAAGATGGGTGGAGTTATCCCGGTATTTTGGGGTGAAGATGGATGGGGTTATCCCGGGATTTAGGGGTGAAGATGGATGGGATTATTTTGGGATTTTGGGATGAAGATGGATGGGGTTATCCCAGGAAATAGGGGTGAAGATGGATGGGGTTATCCCGGCATTTTGGGGTGAAGATGGACGGGATTATTTTGGGATGAAGATGGATGGGGTTATCCCGGGATTTAGGGGTGAAGATGGATGGGGCTATCCCGGTTTCATGGGGTTATCCCGGGATTCAGAGGTGCAGCTGCATGAAGTTATACAGGGATTTAGGCAGGAAGATGGATTTCTTTTTTTTTTTTTCCCCCCATTCCTCCATGATTTCAGGATGTTTTTAGGAGTAATTTTAGCAGGTTTTGGTCAATTTTCCTGCACTTCTTGTCATCCTTTTCACTTTTAAGTATTTTCACTCGCCTTAGGAATTTTCCCTTGATTTCTCTCGCCATTAAATTTTTATATCCTCTTCTTTATCTGCTCTATTCTTAAATTTCTTCCTTGATTCCAGGATGTTTTTAGGAGCAATTTTAGCAAGTTTTGGTCCATTTCCCAGCAATTCTTGTCACCTGAGTCCATGTCAGCCCGGTCACCCCATTTCCCAATTTCCGGGATTTTTTTCCATCGAGTTTCCTTTCCCCACCTCTCCTTTCCAGCGGCTTTCTCAGACTTTGTCCTGCGATTTTGGGATTTCATCCCTTTCCTGGAAGGAAGGAAATCCTGCGATTTCAATGAGCATCATTTGGGCAAGCTTTGGTCCATCCATATCCCTGCACTTCTTGTCATCCCATCCACTTTTAGTTTTTTCACTCAATTTTGAAATTTTCCCATGATTTTTTAGCCATTTCATTTTTTAACAACATCTCAAGAGCCTTTTCCCCTTCCTTCCGTGATTTCAGGATGGTTTTAGCAGTAATTTCAGCACGTTTGGTCAATTTTCCTGCACTTCTTGTCATCCTTTTCACTTTTAAGTATTTTCACTCGCCTTAGGAATTTTCCATTGATTTCTCTCACCATTTAATTTATATATCCACTTCTAAACAGGGTCTATGTTTTCATTTCTTCCTTGATTTCAGGATGTTTTTAGGAGTAATTTTATCAAGTTTTGGTCCATTTCCCTGCACTTCTTGTCATCCTTTTCACTTTTATGTGTTTTCACTTGTGTTTGGAATTTTCTTTTGATTTCTCTCGCCATTTCAGTTTTATATACACTTCTAAAAAGTCTGTATTTTTAAATTTTTTCCTTGATTTCAGGATGCTTTTAGGAGCAATTTTAGCACGTTTTGGTCCATTTCCCTGCACTTCTTGTCACCTGTCCTGGGATTTATCTGCGAAGTTAAATGGGGTTATCCCAGCTGGATGGGGTTATTCTGGGATTTTGGGCCATAGCTGAATGGAGTTTTCCCAGCTGGATGTGGTTATCCCGGGATTTAGGGGTGTGGCTGGGTGGGTTATCCCGGGATTTAGGGGGGTGGCTGGATGTGGTTATCCCGGGATTTAGGGGGGTGGCTGGATGGGGTTATCCCAGGATTTAGGGGGGTGGCTGGATGTGGTTATCCCGGGATTTAGGGGGAGGCTGGGTGGGTTATCCCGGGATTTAGGGGTGTGGCTGGGTGGGTTATCCCGGGATTTAGGGGGTGGCTGGGTGGGTTATCCCGGGATTTAGGGGTGTGGCTGGATGTGGTTATCCTGGCATTTAGGGATGTGGCTGGATGGGTTATCCCGGGATTTAGGGGTGTGGCTGGGTGGGTTATCCCGGGATTTAGGGGGGAGGCTGGATGGGTTATCCCGGGATTTAGGGGTGTGGCTGGACGGGTTATCCCAGGATTTAGGGGGGTGGCTGGGTGGGTTATCCCGGGATGGGTTATCCCGGGATGGGTTATCCCAGCACTCAGGGCTGGCAGGAAGGGACAGGGCTCTGTCACTGCCTGTGTCACCTGGCCGGGGCCACCTGGGTGGGCCCAGTTTAAGCCAGCCCTGCTCGGCTTTGTGGCTGCCTGAGCTGAGCCTGCCTGGATCAAATCCTGTCCTAAACCCCACCTGGGTTTTTCTCAGATCTTGCCTGGATCTTTTCTTAGTCCTGACCAAATCCTGTCCTAAACCCTGCCCAGATCCTGCCTGGATCTTTCCTGGATCTTTTCCAAATCCTGACCCAGACCCTGCCTGGACTC
This sequence comes from Muscicapa striata striata, assembly GCA_030060385.1. Taxonomy (NCBI): domain Eukaryota; kingdom Metazoa; phylum Chordata; class Aves; order Passeriformes; family Muscicapidae; genus Muscicapa; species Muscicapa striata. The sequence continues at coordinate 7,230 of JAREIS010000485.1, read as the reverse complement.
TGTCTGGACAATTTTTCTGGATCTTGACCAAACCCTGCCCAAGTCCTGCCTGGATCTTTGCTGGATCCTGCCCAGACCGCCCAGTTCCTGCCCCGATTCTTCCACAGATCCCGCCCAGACCCTCCCCAAGCCCTGCTTGGATCTCTCCCGGATCTTTCCTGAATCCTGCTCAGTCCCTGCCCGGACACTTCACATTCCCTCCCCAAACCCTGCCTGGACCCTGCCCAGACCTTGCCTAGCCCTGCCTGGCTTTTTCCCAGATCCTGCCCAGACTCTCCGTGGACCCTTCCCCAGCCAGGTGTCCAGGAAACCCCTGGAATTTCCCAGCACAGGAGCAGGAAACTCAGCATGGGGCACGGAAGGGGAATTTTCCCTGGGAGGTGCCAACCCAGGCAAGATCCAGGCAGGATCAGAGGGATGCCCAGCAGATCCAGGAGCCCCGATCCCAGCCCCGATCCCAGCCCCGATCCCAGCCCCGATCCCAGCCCCGATCCCAGCTCTGATCCCAGCTCTGATTCTAGTTCTGATCCCAGCTGGACTCATCCCAGTCCTAATCCCGGCTCTGATCCCAGCCTAATCCCAGCTCTGATCTCAGCTGGACTGATCCCAGCTCTGATCTCAGCTCTGATCCCATCCCTGATCTCAGCTCTAATCCCAACTCTGATCCCAGCTGGACTCATCCCATTCCCTGATCCCATTCCCTGATCCCATTCCCTATCCTGCTCCCAATCCCATTCCCAATCCCGTTCCTGTTCCTGATCCCATTCCCATTCCTGGTCCCCATCCCATTCCCATTCCTGCTTCCAATCCCATTCCAAATCCCGTTCCTGATCCCAATCCCATTCCCATTCCTGCTCCCCATCCCATTCCCAATCCCATTCCCAATCCCGTTCCTGATCCCATTCCCATTCCTGATCCCATTCCGATCCCTATCCTGCTCCCAATCCCATTCCCAATCCCGTTCCTGATCCCATTCCCATTCCTGCTCCCCATCCCATTCCCAATCCCGTTCCTGATCCCATTCCCATTCCCGGTCCCCGATCCCGTTCCTGTCCCGAGATTCCCGGCCCCATTCCCGCCATCCCAGTGCCCGTTTCCCTCCTGCACTGCAGGGGTTTGTTCCCAGCGCTCGGGGCCGCTGGAATTGTGCCCGTTCCTCAGGGAGCTCCTGGGATCTGGGATTTGGGATCTGGGATTTGGGATCTGGGATTTGGGGGCAGGGCAGCCTCTGGATAGCGGCACATTCTTGGCTCTGCCGGAGGAAATCCGGGAAGTTCCCCCTCCATGAGGTAAAAAAATCCCAAAAAAACCCCAGTGAGAATGTCCGGATCCGAACGAGGCCAAAGGACAAATCCTGGACGCTGTTCCTGAGCCCGGGGGTGACAACGGTGACACGGAAAGAGGAGGAGGGGACACAAATCCCGGGAATGCCGGAGAGCTGTCTCAGCCATGGACGTGTCCCTCTGTCCCCTCTGAGCACCGGGACAGCTCTGGTGACAAAGGTGGGGACACGGAGGGGGGACGGGGACACTCGTGGGGACAGGGTGGAGGGACAGGGACACACATGGGGACATCGAAGAGGACAGGAAAAGGGGATGGGGACAGGAAAACGGGGGATGGGGACACCCAGGAGAGAGGAAAAGAGGGGATGGCGACATTCAGGGGGGACAGGAAAAGGGGGGATGGGGACACGCAGGGCACAGGGGAAGGGGACATGGGGACAGCCAGGGGGGCAGCGGTGTGGGACGGGATGTCCCCAAGGGGAGGAGCGAGTCCCTCCTTCCATGCCGAGGGTGACAGCGCGGTGAGCTGGCGCTGTGCCCGGCAGGCGCTGTGACATTGTCCCCTTGTCCCTTTGTCCCCGTGTCCCCGCCGGCTCGGGCCAGCGCCCGGCTCTGGCACTGCCCCGTTGTGTCCCCACCCACGCCTGGCCAGGGCAGTGCCACAGCCGGGGCACCGCCTGTCCCCGTGTCCTTCTGTCCCTGTGTCCCTCTGTCCCCGTGTCCTTGTGTCCCTCTGTCCCCGTGTCCTTCTGTCCTTGTGTCCCTCTGTCCCCGTGTCCTTGTGTCCGAGCCGGGCTGTCGGGTTTTGTCCCCGTGCCGGGTCTGTCCCTGTGCCGGCTTTTGTCCCCATTTTGGGTCTGTCCCCGTCCCAGGTTTTGTCCCCATGCCAGGTTTGTTCCCGTGCCGAGTTTTGTCCCCATTTTGGGTTTGTCCCCGTGCCGGGTTTGTCCCCATTTTGGGTCTGTCCCGTGCCAGGTTTTGTCCCCATGCCGGGTTTGTTCCCGTGCCGAGTTTTGTCCCCATTTTGGGTCTGTCCCGTGCCAGGTTTTGTCCCCGTGCCGGGTCTGTCCCCGCCCGGGTCCCACAGGAAGGGACAATCCCGGTCCCGCCAAGGTGTTTCCTGCGCTCCCGATAGGGCCGGGCAGCGCGTCCGGAGCTGGCACGGACCCCAAAACTGGCACGGACCCCAAAACGGGACACGGACCCCAAAACTGGGCACTGACCCCAAAACTGGCACGGACCCCAAAACGGGGCACGGACCCCAAAACTGGGCACGGACCCCAAAACGGGGCACGGACCCCAAAACGGGACACGGACCCCAAAACTGGCACGGACCCCAAAACTGGCACGGACCCCAAAACGGGGCACGGACCCCAAAACTGGCACGGACCCCAAAACGGGGCACGGACCCCAAAACTGGGCACGGACCCCAAAACTGGGCAAGGACCCCAAAATGGGGCACGGACCCCAAAACTGGGCACGGACCCCAAAACGGGACACGGACCCCAAAACTGGCACGGACCCCAAAACGGGGCACGGACCCCAAAACTGGGCACGGACCCCAAAACGGGACACGGACCCCAAAACTGGGCACGGAACCCAAAACGAGACACGGACCCCAAAACGGGGCACGGAGCCCAAAACTGGCACGGACCCCAAAACTGGGCACGGACCCCAAAACTGGCACGGACCCCAAAACGGGGCACGGACCCCAAAACTGGCACGGACCCCAAAACTGGGCACGGACCCCAAAACTGGCACGGACCCCAAAACGGGACACGGACCCCAAAACTGGCACGGACCCCAAAGACCCTACAGCTGGGCACTGACCCCAGAGAGGGGCATTGACCCCAAAACTGGGTACTGACCCCAAAACGGGACACGGACCCCAAAACGGGGCACGGACCCCAAAACTGGGCACGGACCCCAAAACGGGGCACGGACCCCAAAACTGGCACGGACCCCAAAACTGGCACGGACCCCAAAGACCCTACAGCTGGGTACTGACCCCAGAGAGGGGCACTGACCCCAAAACTGGGCACTGATTCCAAAACTGGGCACTGACCCCAGAGAGAGGTACTGACCCCAAAACTGGCACTGACCCCAGAGACCCCAAAACTGGGCACTGACCCTACTGACCCCAGAGCTGGGCAATGACCCCAAAACTGGGCACTGACCCAGAGACCCCAGAGCTGGGCACTGACCCCAAAACTGGCACTGACCCCAGAGACCCCAAAACTGGGCACTGACCCTGCTGACCCCAAAGCTGGCACTGACCCCACTGACCCCAGAGCTGGGCACTGACCCCAGAGCTGGGCACGGACCCCACTGACCCCAGAGCTGGGCGCTGACCCCCCCCAAGCCCTCAGGCTGGCTGCCCCGGGGCACTGACAAATGGGCAGTTGATTCCCTCTGTCCCCAGGGTTATGCCCCTGTCCGGGCAGGACCAGCCCGGCGGGAGCCGGGGGAGGGGTGGCATGGCCGCTGTCCCGCGTCCCGCCTGGCAGAAAGGCGAGCCGCCGCCGGGGCCGGGAGTTCCTGCGGATCCGCCAGCGGCGCCCAGCGAGAGCGGCACTGCGGCGCGAGCAGCGGCACCGAGCCAGCGTACCGGCCGGGGTCCGAGCGCCCCGAGCGCGGGCTAGCGGGCTCCCCTCGGTGCCCCCGCCACTGAGCCGTGCCTGCTGCCTCCCGGCTCCCGTGGCGAGGACCAGGCTTTGCCGGTTCCGGGTGCCCTCGAGGAGGAGCAGCGACTCATCCCAGGGTGCGCTGCGAAACACCGAGAAACCGGAGAGAGGAGAGGGAGGGACTGAACCAAAACCAGGCGAGCAGCGATGGGATTTGTGTGTGTGTGTGTGGGTGTGGGGAGTTTGCCGGGACCCCCACGGTGCCGCTGAAGTTTCCCGTGCTCCACCCCTTCCGTGCGCACCGGGGCTGGCCGTTGCCATGCCAACTCCTCAAAACAAGCAGCCCCGCTGCCCGGCGGGGGCCGAGCTCGCGGGGATCCGCCGTGCGCGCCGCTCCCCGCCCGGCCCCAGCCCCGCCGCCGCCTCCCCCGCGCCGCTCCCGCTCCCACTCCCGCTCCCGCTCCGCCGCCGGCGCTGCCGCGGCGATGGTGGCTCCGGGCCGCCCGCAGCCCCGCAGGTAAAACCGGGAGGCAGCGGGAAGGATGGAGCGGGGAAGGCGGAGCGAGCGCGGGGATGCGGAGGGGAAGAAGAAGCGCGGGGATGCGCGGGGATGCGCGGGGATGCGCGGGCTGGGGTGCCCGGCCGGGGACGGACGGACGGACGGACGGACGGATGGATGGATGGATGGGCGGGCATGGGGTGGCTGCGGGCTGGAGGCCAAGGCTCGGCATTCCAAGCTCAGCATTCCAAGGCTCGGCATTCCAAGCTGGCATCGCGGAGCTGGGAGCTGCGATGTGCCCGAGGGCGCGTGGGTTGGTTTTTTTTTGGGGGAGGGGGAGAAAAGCGAGGAACGCGGCGTGCTCGGGGTTTGGGGCCGTGGGCTCGCCTGGAGCCGGGATTTTGGGAGGGATCTTCCTGGGAAAGGGAGGCAGCGGCAGGCAGGGGGTGCGGCAGGAGCCTTTGGGGTGGCAGGGTTTTTTTAATTTAATTTTTTTTTCTTTGGCGGAGGCCTGGTGATGATTTTGTTGCTGCCTCGGTTGTGGTTGGGGCAGAACTGAGGCGGGGCTCTGCTGGAAATCGATTTTCCCGGTGTGGGAGCTCAAGTTGTGCCAGGAGTTGTGTCCAGCAGGGCTGGCACGGGGCAGGAGCTGCTCCCTGCACTCGGGGAGGGTTTTGGGATTTGGGGGGTTGTGTTCCTTTCCACCCCTCAGCTGGTGAATTTTCCCCGTCGATATTTTCAGCAGCTGCTGGAAAAGTGAATTTACCCCTCTCTGCTCTTCCCAGCTCGGTTTTGGGGAAGGAGATTCCAGAGCTGGGCAGGTCCAGGTCCCCTCTGGATTTCCTCGGGATAAACTTCCCGAAAAACTTCTGTCCCTCGATCCCGGAGTGACCCGTGGGTGATGGAGGCAGCGAATTCCCAAAATTCCTCTTCAGAGCTGCTCTTACATAACTCAGAGAGCTCCTTGTGCTTTCTGCACCTGCACGGGAGCCCTGGGCGAGGCCAAAGGGGCAGAAAAAGGCACCAGGGAGGGCCTTTAATTCCCGGGAAATTATCCTGGAATGGTTCGGGTGGGAGGGAGTTTAAAGCTCACTTTGATCCACGGGCAGGGACACTTTTCACTCTCCCAGGTTGCTCCAACCTGCCCTTGGGCACTTCCAGGTGTGGGGCTGGAAAATTTTGGATTTTTTCCCTTTTTTGTTGTTGTCTCTGAACAGCCTGAAAGCCCTAAACATCCCAAATTCCTGAATATTCTTAATTTTGCGGAATTCTGGCGTGAATCGTTCCCGGCCGAGCCGCCTGTGTTTGGCGCTGTGCTGTTCACTCGCGCTTGGAGGAGGAGGGGCACGAAACCCTCCCAAAACCCCCAAAATCCACGAGCACTCCCCGAGCCGAGCAGAGCTACGCTAAGCAGGTTCTGCCGAGATTTCCAGCCCCTAAAAAATCCCCAGCGCTGCCTCCCCCGCGCGGCACCACGTGCAGGTGGCGAGGCACGTGCGGGCGCCACTGCGGGGTGGGGACACGGGCTGGGGGTGGGCACGGCCGGGGGGCTGCCCGGGCTGCTTTTCCCATCTCTCGGTGCTCAGGGAATCAGTTCGGGCTCTTTCCATGTTCCAGGGATGCAGCCCTGGCTCCTTTTCCTCTCTCCTGCATTCCAAGGAATCAGCCCGGGCTCCTTTTCCCATCTCTTCATGATCCAGGGAGCAGCCCGGGCTCCTTTTCCCATCTCTTCATGTTCCAGGGATGCAGCCCAAGCTCCTTTTCCCATCTCCTGCATTCCAAGGAATCACCCCGGGCTCCTTTTCCTCTCTCCTGCATTCAAAGAATCAGCCCGGGCTGCTTTCCCACCTCTCAGTATTCCAGGAAGAAGCCCAGGCTCCTTTTCCTCTCTCCTGTATTCCAGGGAATCAGCCCAGGCTCCTTTTCCCATCTCTCAGTGTTCCAGGGAATCAGCCAGGCAGGGCTCCTTTTCCCATCTCTTCATGATCCAGGGAGCAGCCCGGGCTCCTTTTCTCATCTCTCGATGTTCCAGGGATGCAGCCCTGGCTCCTTTTTCTCTCTCCTGTATCCCAAAGAATCAGCCCAGGCTCCTTTTCCCATCTCTCAGTATTCCAGGGATGCAGCCCAGGCTCCTTTTCCCATCTCTTCATGATCCAGGGAGCAGCCCGGGCTCCTTTTCTCATCTCTCAGTGTTCCAGGGATGCAGCCCAAGCTCCTTTTCCCATCTCCTGCATTCCAAGGAATCACCCCGGGCTCCTTTACTCATCTCTCGGTGTTCCAGGGAATCAGCCAGGCAGGGCTCCTTTTCCCATCTCTTCATGATCCAGGGAGCAGCCTGGGCTCCTTTTCCCATCTCCTGCATTCCACGGAATCACCCCGGGCTCCTTTTCCCATCTCCTGCATTCCAAGGAATCAGCCCAGGCTGCTTTTCCCATCTCTCGGTGTTCCAGGGAATCAGTTCGGGCTCTTTCCATGTTCCAGGGAATCAGCCCGGGCTCCTTTTCCCATCTCCTGCATTCCAGGGAGCATCCTGGTCTCCCTTTTCCCTCTCTCAGTGCTCAGGAATCAGCCCGGGCTCCTTTTCTCACCTCTCCATGTTCCAGGGAATCAGCTCTTTTCCTTTCCAGCGTTCCAGGGAATCACCCCGGGCTCCTTTTCCCATATCCTGCATTCCAGGGAGCAGCCCGGGCTCCTTTTCCCATCTCTCTATGTTCCAGGGAAGCAGCCCTGGCTCCTTTTCCTCTCTCCTGCATTCCAGGAAGCAGCCTGGGCTGCTTTCCTGTCTCTCCATGATCCAGGGAGCAGCCTGGGTTCCCTTTCCCTC